>JAUUDZ010058240.1:0-27699 GCA_032361705.1 Panulirus versicolor | reverse complement strand
ATTACACCAAGGAGGCCCGTGGAGTATATTCTTAGAGAGAGAGAGAGAGAGAGAGAGAGAGAGAGAGAGAGAGAGAGAGAGAGAATGTTGAAACAAACCCGTTTCGAGTTTTTTGTATTTGCACTTGATGTTATGTTTTGAAAACTCTTGTGTGCCGTAAACATGCAGTTTATTGCTCCTGCTGCCCTTGTATTATACACTGCATTTGATTACAGTCATCTCCGCTCGCCTAATGAGACAGATGAATCCGGTTTCTGGCCGCTGTCCTAATGCGTTTAATTGAAAGTGGCACGACTGGCTGAGGCTTACTGGCTCGATCTCTTATAGAAAAGAAGAGGAAAAAGAGGAGCAAAGGAAGGTGAGAAGACTTACCAGAGGGAAGAGTGGGAGATATACAGATGGAAGGAAGGAGAGCGAAAAAGGAGAGAGATGAAGGTCTGTTACGAAGGAAATCTTAAAATTCCATCAGCAGCAGCAAACATGGCCAGGTACGATTGTGCCTCGTCTGGCACATTATTTCCGTAAATCAGAAACAGAAGCGGCCCCAGCGCTGAGGCCCTGAAGAAGAACACCTCTCGAAGGTTTGGAAATGGGTAGCTAGAACGTCGGACTGGTAAAGAGACCAGCAGTTGGTTGATTTATCAGACGCTAATCCGAGATATGTGGCGCGCCTACAGTCACCCGTTGTAGAATAGCGTCATTCCGTAAACTGAACAGGTCCTCGGAAATTACTGCGTTTAGAGATTGCAGGAAAAACTGGCCAAGTAACCCACCAAAATACATAATAAATGAAATGGTAATAGTGTGTACGAATGCCTTCGATGAAGGAAAGAAAAGAAGGTTCGCTGTAATTACGATTAAAGCCATTTAATTTGACGGAAGAAATCATTTGTTCAATTGCTCACAACATCTGAGGTCATTGATGTTGGTGAGCATCATTCTGAAGGCAGGATGGCCACGAGTTTATTATGCTCAGGGCAGGGAAGGAATGAAGGAGAAGGGTGAGGGAGGGAGAAAGTTATGGTAAGGAGGATTAACAGAAGAGAATACTGGAGGGAGAAATGAAGTAAGACCGTGACGGATGGAAGAGTGAAGGAGGATGGTGAGAAAGGTGGAGAGAGGAGTAAAGGAGGAAGAAGAAATAACGAGTTTACCTGCTGGATGACAACAATATTATCGAGATTTCCCTTTTTCCTTACTTGCCGAGACAGGACAATAAAGCACATGGAATTCCCTCACCTAGCTCTCCCTTAGGCAACAAAATTCGTCAGATAAAAACTAAAAAGAGATTACTAGAGACCTGATGGCTTATGATAAGGTATCTATGACTATACCTAAACTGTGGAAGAAATAGGAGCGACCCTCTGACTAAACATCCGGCACGAAAAAGAGAATATAAAAGAAAATCAAGTAAAATGGGGAAACATGCCACTTTGGAAGTTTTATAGGAATGTCTAAACGGGACAAAATTCCCTATTGGTGCAAACCACTTGCCCTGGAGCTGTACACCTAAGAAGACATGGTCAAATGTTACGTCATGAGGCAAGACAACAGATATCCCTGAAGTCTTTGTCTAACCTTGATCTGAAGGCGATTATTTGAGTATTCATGCTTGTGTAATTGACCTAAATAGCTGTGGGTTACATTCACTACAATAAAGGAATTCCATTCCAGTTCTCTAATAATCTACAGGTGAAAAAAATGCCCACACTGCGATTACGTTTCCTTCCCTTTATCTTCATACCGTTACTTCTGGTCGTTGAATCTGTTGTTCAGTATGATGAAGTGATGAAATTAGTCCGTATTTTGGAAAGTCCTCTTTGATCTCGAAGCCTGGGCATATCTTTAAGAGAGGGGAAACGATTTTAGGTCTTTGAATCTTTCCTCACAAGGCTTATTTCTGAATGAAGATATTAGTTTGATTGCTCTTCTTTAAATCCGTTCTAATTATTCCTCGTCTTTGATCAGGTTTGGTGACCAGAAATGACCAGCCTAATCCAAGGGAAGTCTAGACTAACAAAGCGAGGTCTGAACCAAGGCATTCTAAAGGCTGAGTATTGAATACTTTATAGTTTATATTACTCGCTCTGGCATTTGGAGTTAGGCACTGTTTATGGGATTTAAGGTAACCACTGATAATCATGTCAAGGTGTCTATCTTTTTCCAATTCCCAACAGAAGTTTTTCAAGCATTCTATATTCGTATTTTGTAGTGCACTATTTGTGCATTATTTCATCAGTTCGTCTTACGTCGCTTTGAATCTTCAGGAAGTTTATCCCAAAAATTGGAGGTCATATTCATGTCATACATCACATTCATCAACTTCAATTTCTATTTTTCCATGTTTGCGTTTTGTCCGTACTGTATGTATGAAATAACGCCACCATCGCTAACTCTAATAAGCGTTTTTCTTTTATGGAATAAATCCAAATCTTTGCTACCGCTGTGATATGAAGTCCTCTGACAGACTATAGGTCAGTTCATTGCATTTCAGGTTAATTCTTTTTGCCATCTTGTAAGAAACGTTCAAGTTTCGTTCGAAAATGGAGGGCAGAGGAGGAGGAGGAGGGTGGGTTTGCAACCTCTGAGGCAGTGTTGCCGGTATAAGGAAACTCGTCCTCTAATGTGGAGGAAAAAAAGAAAAAAAAAGCGCAAACTCGGAGGTGTGGATTATGATGAGGTCCTCATCCCGCGCTGTCTGGGTAGGTGCAGCAAAACAGTCCCACACATTTAGAAAACGTGATTACCTTTTCACATATTTAGGTTATGCTGTGCCTCTGGTATAAATGCGTTGATAATTGAATAAACAGGCTCTTCTTAGTGTTCAGTGATCCACTTTGCTCCAAACACTCAACTTAGTTCCAGCTTAACGTATACAATATTGTTGATCAGCTGTATATTAGGGTGTCAAAAGGTACGTGAAGATGTAAGACAATCGATCGTCATTCCATATATTTGTGGATCTTGGACTAAACCATCACAGAGGATTCATTGTACACCCATGCGAAGCTTCGAGAGCACCAACACAGGATTCATTTAGCATGCATGTGGACCTCCTGCTGCACAAACACTTAGGATTCACTCCTCATGCATGTGATGCTTCGAATGCACCAACACACAGGAATCATTTAACATGCATGTAGACTTCCTGCTGCACAAACACACAGGAATCACTCCTCGTGTATGTGAAGCTTCGAATGGACCAACACACACGAATCACTCCACATGAATGAGGATCTTCGACCACACCCACGCACAGGATCCAGAGGTAATTTCGAGAGGTTCAACAAGCTGCGGGTGGGTATCTGTATGTTGACGCAGGCGGCATTGATTTCCGCTACGATCTGCAACACCAATTTTGCAAACTATTTCCATATTCTATATCCTAGCAGAGGTCCGTTCCAAGCTTCGAACTTCGTTGTGTGTGTTTCCTCGTCGATTTTGGTCTCGGTCATGGAAAATGTTGTCCTGTAGATGTAAATAATGATATTACTGATCAACTCTGCGAAACGTGGTATCACTTTCGGCAAGTCGGCCTTTACCATACCCGGGTGGTTGTGTGTCTGTCTGTCCTCAAGTTTTTCCTAGATTATTAGATGGAATTTTACCAAATTTGGTAGTGATGTTTCAGTTGTTCTTGCAGGTGTCAGTCAACAACTATATTACACTTACTCTCCCTGTAACCATTCAACCCCTCTTGTGACCTCTTCTCCAGCCAAGATTTTTTTTTTTTTTCAGCAATGGGATAAATCGCAACCAAATCCACATCGAACTGTGATTGGTCATGTGAATATGACAGAAAAGTATTAACCACACCCTCCCTCGCTCTCTCCTACCTCTTTTTGTGACCCTCCCACACACTTATTCCGCAGGGTTGGGTATGTAGTTTTCTCCCTAATAATACATAGGAAAACCACACATCCACTTAACTGTATAGTGCCAATATGTTGAAAATAGGTTACAAAACTCCAGGTCTCCAAGTCTACGAGGAGAACGTTGCGTGATGGCTGGGCCACGAGTGACGAGTCGAGGCCATGGCTGGTGTGGGTAGAGGAGGACTCTTCTCGAGCTTCCTGTACTGTACTGTCTGCCGGAAAGTGTTCGGTACAGAACTGACGGCCATAAAGTAACGGAAGTCCTCTCAAGTTTACACGAGATACCAGGAGAAGTTTGACATGGCGCAACACCATCAAGAGGTTCTCAGTAACCTAACCACAGACTCTGCCAAAGCAGAGGTTTTATATTACTTTAGATGTTGATGTTTTGTTTTTCTACGCTGGAAACTCCAGCCACGGACAAAAGACCACGTCAAGGCAGGGCCTTCTACTAGTAAAGACAACTAGTAGAAGTGAGCGATATTTCCAAATTGCGCCTCTTGCCAAGGTATGGCCCAAAACAAAGAAAACGCACCCATGTCATCCGATGGCCCTAAGACAGTCCGTGACCACAGGCTTGGTGAGGAAGCTGAGGACTAGGAACTTCTCCATTATAATGGATGAATCCACTGATTAAGTCCCACCTCGTCGGCTTCAGCGATTCTGAGATTCATTTAAGATAATGGCAAAGCAATCAGGTAGCTGGACCTCGTTGAAGGGGAGGAGGGGTCAATAGGACATCATCTGCTCGATATGGTGATCATGACCCTTGAGGTACATCAGATCCCCTTGTACAACTTCACCGTGTGTAGATGCTGCCGACGGAGTCTCCGACGTTAAGGGCGAACACAACTCTATGTCGCAAGCTGAGAGCTGCGACTCCGAGCATCACACCATCTTCAAATGTATTTGCTATTCAGTGCACCACTGTGCTTCGGAAGCTACCGAGACCTTACCACGACACTGTGAAGGCGTTTTAAGGAGGATCTTTATCTTTCTCTTCCACAGCACAAAGGGAAAACAAGGATGTAGGGAATTTTATGTGCTGTGATAAGAAACACCATAACCTTCTCCATCCCTCACAGACAGGGTGGCTGCCACTACATTAAGCCGCGTAGCGGGTGCTGGAACACTAGCGAATCCTGACACTGTACTGCGGTGGAAAAACCAAGGATAGACTTCTGGCAGCGCACAGTACAAATGAGGACCTTGGTGATCCTCTGGTGTATGTGTATTTCAATCATCTAAATCATATTCTGCCCAAGTTCAATAGGTTCAAGTTATTTCACTGTGGAGACGCCAGTATTCCCTGCTCCGTGATCAGATCTCTGGCTTGGCGCTTACTCCTCTGGGATGTTTTTATATCACAAATAGAGTAAAGAAGACGGATTTGAACACAGCTGTCCCAGGTGGCCCATCCAGCCACTGCCCCTCAACTAGATGTACGTCTTACTGTCAGCTACGATACATAGGGAGAGGAAATGGTCGTGCTCAAGGCCATGGTTGAGGACGTGAGGAAATGTCAACAATTCCTGATTACGTCTTGCAAGATGGAAAAAAAGTTTTGATATAAACAATCAACTGTGGTGGAGGTAGTGCTCCCTCTTATACCCCTGCCAGGTCATCAACTCTTCCCCAGGATTATAATGCCGTCCCTGTATGAACGCCACAACTGCCTTCCTCGTGTCCACATCAAGTGCCTCAAAGAACTGGACGACGAGTGGAGAGACTTCGACAGTTTGGACAACCCCTCTGAAGTGTGAAATGAAATGAAAATATTTTCTCTCTGCAGTAAATTATATCACCTTGTAAACAGTGAGGGAAGGAAGGAATATTCAAATTTAGTAGCCGACATCTAATGCAGATGCAGAACGTATGTTTTCGAAAGTAAATCTGATAATAAGAAAAGGAAGAAATCATCTTCAGAACTGTACTATTATAAATGGCATCATCAAGGTGTCTGACGAATTACAGCGTCAAGATGGCTGCATAAAATTTATACCTTCACATGGAATGTTTGATGCTGTTATGAACACGCAAAACAAAGGCTACTGCATAATCATTACTTTGTTTCTCCATGTTTTGGATATATGTAAAGATTCTTCATTTGAATCCATCAAACAATTACAAAGAAACAAAGCATGTAATTAGCGTTTTGCCTATGCAGTTGATAAGTATGATAACGTTTCTAATAATCAGTCGGCATTTTTAGCTATAGCACTGTGATTAAAAGAATAATATGTAATAGCTAAATTCGCTCATACCTTACAATCGCCCTATAATATTACGGCAATCTTAACCTCATAATACTATAGAAACCATTAATTATAAACAAACTAAAACCATATAAGTCGGCAAACAGCAATGCGCTATCCCTACAAACAATATTCTCTGTAAATAACTATAACCACAGAAAACGTTTGGTCACAAAAAATGTGGAGAGAGAACGGCAGCAACGCCCTGAGATCCGACCACAAAACTAGGGTTCTTTGGGGCCCATTTGGCCCACCTGGTGAGGTCAAACGACCTCACTAACAACAGTTCCTTGCGGTTTTATGATCTGTTGTTACTAAGCATCTGGCAAACATTTACTCAATACACACTACCAACTCGCGGACACAAGTTCTGCCCCGCCCTTAGTTTCAATGAGACTCCGAAGCACCTGAGGTTCGAGCAACGAAGCTGCAGAAAAAAACGTCATTTTCAACCAATAGATGGCGCACGGGTGTGTTTATGAAGGGGGGACGGGGCAGGTGGGAGGGGGAGGGAAGTAAAACGAGCCGAAGGTTGTGATGAGTTGGGAAGGATGGAATGAAGTAACAGTCTCCATATATTGATGACGTTAAGATCGTGATGGCGACGGTTTACAATTCCGCAAGTAATCAAAGTTCAATAACGATAACATTATATGCACGGGTGAGAATAACTACTTGGAGGTTCCAGCGGCACACTGGTACACTTGACAGTACAGTGATCACTAGCAAACATAATACTAAACCCACATACGGTAGGTCTCACAGCAGGTTTACAGAGTCACTAACGTCTCTACTCGCCACATTTTGCATTTATTAATAAACAGCCAAGCCTCTGGCCAAACCTGTTATACCGACCATTTATTTCTTTTATCCTTCAGTGATGCTTAAGGTTTATTCCACATAATAAGTTAACATCATTGAAACTAATTCCCTTGCATATCAGATCACAGACTCTTATTTATGTTTACATATAAAGTGGCAGAGAGTAACAGGAACAACACGATGAGTGATTCGCCATCGATTCCCGATTTTGTTTCCAACAGTATGCATAATGCAGGGTGATCAGGGCTGGATCATGGAACCATAGTATTCGCACTGTATTTGCAATAACATATACACAAGATTGATATCGATTCTGGATAATGTATGCTGCATTTACCGTATAGATATATAATACACATTTCATACATTGTATAATGTTTATGAAACATAACGCATGTTTATATAGTTCAGTATGAAGTCATTCATTTCATATATATGATAATTATCACCATTTGATAATGAGGTGATTTGACTTTCAACACATGTCCGGCCTCCCTGAGCGTCAACTACTTCAATATTTCTCTTGGCAGACGTTAGGACGCCGATTCACTGAATCCCACACCTCCTGGACTTTTCATTCAATGGCATCGCAACTAGCTTTACCACCCAGATTTCACTTGCAACACACGACGATCCAAAAAATCTCGATCGGTTTCATATCACAAGCCTCAGGAGAGCAATCGAGGACTTGGACCAGTCCTTCACCACACCGCTCGTGTGGACAGGCCCCTTTATACTGCGCGAGCGTAATAGGGTGAGGATGAGGTAATTCTCTGGCTCGCACTGACGGTAAACATACCACTTCTAAAGCACTAATGTAATCTTGGCCTGTGAAGCTTCCATCTGTTTTCATTAGCTCCTTAGGTTCAAACGCTCATATCCAACCACAGAACTTTGTCCTTACCCTTACCACTCTTAGCTTTCTCTTAAATGTGTTCCCAACACATTCTAGTCACTGCTTCAACTGATGAGAAACGCTTCCTATTCATAAATATAACAGTTTTACAAAAAGCTGGGTCTGCGGCAAGATACAGGAGAGCAAAAACAGAGTCCAGAATCCTACTGTCTTCGAGACTGTTGCTTAATCATCGCCACCACGTAACAATGGATCCCGTCATCATGGCGAGGAAGCTGCAGCTCCCGAGTGATCTGAACTGCAGAAAACTTTGGTTGCTCCTGTATGGTGTCCAATATACGAGTGACCTCCTCACGTGTGCTAACTCAAGGTCTCCCATATAAAATCCCACAATGAGGTTCATCTTCAAGAGAACCCTCCGCTTCCTTCTCTTGAGAGCTGACACCATCTGTTGAAGGTCCTGAGTGAGAGATCTGTCACATGGGTAATTTCTTACGAAGGATTTCTATCAGCCAAAAACCCAATGGTTCGTCCTAGGTTACAACTGACGCTTCCTGTGATTTATCGCCTCGTTAAAATGTCTAGATGGTTTGAAAGTCCTGTATTAATAGAGAGCATACTGTAATTATTCACAGAGGTGTTTGGAAATTCAGAATAACGTGGGACTAAACTAATAACATACCAATGCAGTGTCACATATCCTCACAAATGAAAGTCCTTATTGTAAATTTCAGACGTTTCAATCTGTTTTGGGACCCTACCCAGGTGACCGCATCACGCATGATCAAAATACTCGAACCGATTCTGACCGACATGGCTGACCACGTCCTATCACCCGAGCTTCCCCACCATCTCGGATACAGTGATCAATATCAGTGTTGAGGTTCCCCGCCCATAACCATCCCCTAGCACGGGCAAGCAGACACCAACACTTATCGACCACTTACTGACTCAGCACAACGAAATTTCGGTTGGTGGGAAACATGGCATCACTGAAACTGATGGTGAAATCACGTTGCAGAAATATCATGAAACCTGCAGCCAGGCCTACCAAGCCTTCTTAAAGCCTCATAAAATGACAACACTACACGCGGCCGACGCCCCCTGGTTCACCCACCGCATCAAGTGACTTATGCAGCAGAGAAATTATGCATTCAACAGTCGCAACAACGACCTTTACAGACAACTCCACAACAAAATGCAACGCCAAGCACGATCCGTCAAGAAGACCTGTAACCCATAAAGGTGCAGCATTTAAAGCAGGTCAAAATCCTCCTCCCCATGTTTACACCAATTTTGCAATGAAGACACCGCACACCAAATCAACAACCACTTTCCCAATAATTGCCAGATATTACCAGAACTTAAAATCAGCTCCCTCCTAGCATACCCATCAACCCCACCTCCTTCGAACACAGTAGAATATCAAGTACCTAATTACCTTCAGCGCCTTAAAACCAGACGCTCAAATACACCCATATATCTTCCAGTGAAGCTATACAAAGAATTCTCCCATGAATTACCTACACCGCTAACCATCCCATTTAATGCCCTACAGCTTAGAAGGTAGCATATGATACTCAATTACTTAAATCCACCAACTTTGGCAAAGTCTCTTAACAGCTTAAGACCTACTGAAATCACTACAACCCCAAGGTAAATTTGTGAAAGTTTTGTGTTTGACTGGGCCTATGCTGCCATTACTGGTTCAGTAGATCCCCAGCGGTTTGGAAATATGAAGTCCTCCTCCACCACTCACTGCCCTGTCAGCCTCCTAGATATCGTTTATTGCAACTTGGGGGAAAAGCAAGACGTTGGTGGCACTCATCTTCATAGACTTCACCAAGGTTTTCGACATGGTAAACCATAACATCATCATAAGGAAAGCCATTGACCTGGGAGCACGTGAGTGTCTCGTCTCGTGGCTGACGGACTTCCTTACCGGGCAACACCAAACTATACCCCTAACATGCGGTGTACCACAGGGCACCGAGCTGGGGCCGCTCTGCTTACTCATCCATATCAATGACGCTTTGAGGGACATAAACCACCGCTGGAAGTACGTAGACAACTCCATCTTTGGCATCACTATCAAAAACAACTCTCATGCATACAAAGCCCTTCAGCACATCAACAAAATCCTTCAGGAGTGAATTATGGCCAACGACGTCACCATCAACCAAGACTGTGATGATACACATCAACCTGTACAGACAACATCCTGTCCCCTGACATCACACTAGGCACTGGCATCCTCCGGGTAGTCAAAGACTACATACTTCATGGCGTCACAAAAGACGACAGTTTTAAACTGGAAGATTCATGTTAGAATTATCATCGAATCTTCTTCATACCGACTGTACCTTCTCCGCCGACTGAAATAACTAGACGTCTCACCAACTGAGCCCAGGAATGTCTATACCATCTTCATTTTACCTAAGCTCACCTTTGCCTCCCGAAGTAGTGTCCTCCTCACTAACACTTACACCGAGGAATCATTTAGAAAGAGGGCAGAAAAGGGGCATGCAAAATCATCCTGGGCCCTTCTCACACCGCCTACCAAGAGGTCCTCATCTCGATGAACCATCTCTGACCAATAACGGCAGCTCATACGGCAGTAGCAATAAACTGCTGATACACCAAAGTAACAGACCCCCCACCCCACCGACGCCCCTCCAACACAGACAGCAGTTAGTTACAACCATTAACTTGTTCCAGTCAGACAGTCGTACAAACAGACATTAGAATAGTGCTATATCTACCATTTCAAACTTTATAAACAATCCATGAACAAGTGCATAGCTATGTAAGCGAATAGCCCAGTTTCCCGTTAGTTATGCCACGTGGTGTGTCGACAACTACTGTATTACGGCAACTATTCATTATAATGTTCAATCAAGTTCATAATATATAAATTATACCATTTACTCTGCAAACATTCTTGTATATCAGCCACCCAGGCTATCTAAATGTACTTCACCCATATACTCGACTAAAGTGTGGAGATACCCAGCTCAACCTAATCTAAATTAGTTAACTAGTAACTATCATGGCCTCCCAGTTATGAAATATCTAACACCTCAACTGTGCATTTTCAGCCAAATGTCTGCCTACATCCATTAAAACAATGTTTATCTATATCATTTATATATCTACACACACACACACACACACACACACACAAACATGCGCGCACGCGCATGAGTTCGAATCCTGGACGAGGTAGTCTGCTTGTAACCAACCCAGGTGTTTAATGGTTACTGTATTCTACTTACCTAGTCTGCCAGTGTCTGCTGCAGATCTTTTCGCTATTGATTTAAGAAATAAGAACCGCAGATACGCTGTAGACGTGCAATATCAGACAAGATGGAAAACATGCATCACAATTCCACATAATGCCGAGAAGTGAACCACCAGCATCTCAGTTTCGTAGGTCCTGTTCCAGTAGGACAAACCTGGGTCATTACCTCACAAATCCTCCACCAGTGACATAAGCCAGGGTCATTACCTACGACTTCCATCATCAGTGACACAAGCCAAGGTCATTACCAATCACTTCTTTAAGATATTTCCTCCACTGGCTCAGAATTAGCAACCGCGAGATAAATATCACACAAAATTCCGCTCTACTCTGTTTTCATCTGTACAGGTTAGGAGTTTATGCTATCATTACAGTCCCCTAGCAGATAACCTCGTCATAAACCATCAGGTTTCTGTTATCTGCTTTCCCCATGCACTAAATGCATAACTGAATCGCTGGTTCCCATCAAATCAACCCAATCAGCCATCTCACCCTCCCTTCTGAACTCCCCATCACCCTCTAGCAGCCCCCTCTGGCCCCCCTACATCATCCCCCTCGAACCCCTTTACGATGACACCACCCTCTCTTCCTCAGTCTCATTACCGAGGCTTCGTCAAACGCCAGCGTCAGTCTTGATCCGGAGTCTATAACTAAGCTACCGTCTCAGTTTCTCCATTAATCCTCGGCTAAGCGTGCCTTGTATCCGTTAGGAATTAATCATCATCGAGGATTCCAAAGACAGCTGGTAAAGGGTGGGTCAAACGGGCGAGGGAGGAGGGAAGGCAAAGGAGAGGGGTGATTTGGAATCATTTCCTCACCTAAACCCCTGACTAGACAACAGCCAACTCCAGATATACTGCCTTGCAACACTCATACTTGTTACCTGCACCTGTTACATGACCCTGAAAAACACAAATACACATACATGCATACATACATACCTGGGTTAGGTTAGTGTGTGTGTGTGTGTGTGAAAATAAATAAAATATATAAATAACGATTCACTAAATTCAGGCAGACATTCGGCTGAAAATACACAGCTGAGGTATCACAAGTAATTAAGAACTGGGAGATCATGACTAACTACTTAACCAATCATAACATAGCTTAACACCAAGGTAGGGGTGGATATTTCCATGCTTTGGATAAACATTGTCAGGGTGGCAGATACACAGGAACGTTTACAGATAAATACTATGGTTTCATACATATTGTACTTAGGTGACAATCAGTAATGACTACTTACAGTACTACAGTAGCTAACATACCACATACCACATACTTGTTCATGGAATGTTTACAACATTCACAATGGTAGGTACAAGACTGGACTTACATCCGTCAGTGAGAGACATGAATGGCACAAGTCGATTGTGATGAACGGCTGTCCGTGGGGTTGGTCTGGAGGGAGGAGGTCTCGGTGACGGGGGTGAGTCAGCAGTTTACCGCCAAACTGCCGTGTGAGCAGCAGCCGTTGTCGGTCGGAGAGGGTGGAAAGGCTCAGCAAGATGAGGGTTTTTTGGTAGGTGGTGTAAGAAGGGCCCAGGATGATTCTTCACGCTCTTTTTTTCCCACTCTTTCTAGCTGGTCCCTCTGTGTAGGTGTTAGTGAGGAGGACCAGGCTGGGGAGGCGTAGATGAGCTCAGGTATACTGAACATGATATAGACATTCCTGAACTCAAATGGTGGGACGTCTAGTAATCTCAGTCAGCGGAGAAGGTACAGACGGTTTGAAGAAGTTCTGATGATAGTGTTGAGTTGACCCTTAAAACAGTTATCTATAGTGACACCATGAAGTTTGAAGTCTCTGACCACACGGAGGATGTCAGTCAGGGCCTAGTGTGATGTTAGGGTGGGGCAGATGTTGTATGCACCAAAGTTGATGTGCATTATCGTAATCTTGGTGTGATAGGTGGTGACGTCGTTGGCCGTAATCCACTTCTGAAGGATGTTGAGGATGTGCAGAAGCGCTCTCAAGGCAGGAGAGTTGTTGCTGACGGTGATGTCAATGGTGGAGTCGTCTTCATACTTCCAGCGGAGTTTGTGTCCTTCAGGGCGTCCTTGATAAGGATATGCAAGCACAGCGGACCCTTCCAGTCGTCCTATGGTACACTTCATGTTAGGGGCAGTAGTGTCCAGGTGGCTCTCCTAAAGCGGACGGTCTGGTGCTGCCCAGTCAGGAAGGCCGCCAGCCACGAGACTAAACACCCTCGTAGTCCCAGCCCAGGTCGATGGCTTTCTTTATGATAATGATGATGATGATGTGTGTGTGTGTGTGTGTGTGTGTGTAAGAGCAAAATTCATGATACATATATCCATGGTTAAGAGACGGGGCAACACAAGTGTACAACTCGCATCTTGTAGCACACAAATAGGAATCAAAAATAGTAATCTTACGGACACACACACACGCGCGCGCACAAAGGCAGACTAGGATGCACCCAAGACCAACTCTCATGTTCTGGAGAAGCTACAGACGGACTACAGTTTCAACAGGTCTGTGGTATACAAGAAAGGAAGGGAGGAGGCAGCGGAGAAGCCTCCGAATGCAGCATTTCACAAAAGCATCATTTCACTTGTGGCAAATGGAACTGGTAAAACACCATTGATGTGTAACAGGCCATTAGAGGTGCCAAGTTTAATCTGTTATTATCTCTAGTCGTCATTGTATTACGACTATTTATTAACAGGTTAAGTGAATAATACTGAGATTACGTGAACTAAGAAGTTGATTGCTAACAGCTGAGCCAGCGGTGGGCTTACTGATTTTCTATCCTGCCTGAGCATTTAGCAGAAGCTTCAGCGAGCGAACAACAAGGTTGATGTGAAAGTTTATGTAAAGGTTTTCATCAACAAACTTTGTAATCAAAAAACAATTTAGTAAGAGCTCCGTGACAGGCTACACTAGAATCTAGGTAAGAAATGGAGATGAGCAAAGCAGACTATCCATGCCATACAATTGTCACTAGATCTGCTAGGAGGAAGCTGGGTGAAGAGGATTCTTCCAAATTCTAGGTTTCAAAAAGGAATAAACAAAGATTAATTAAAACATGGTTCAGACGGGACCAAACAGGGAAGGAAAATTATCGTCAAAAAAAAAAAAAGAGTGGGATCAAACGTCATGACAGCTGGAAACAAAGAGTGGGATCAAACGTCATGACAGCTGGAAACAAAGACATACGTAGACCATGAAAGGGTCTTTAGCCACTTATGGCACTTGGTCTTGATGAGGTCTTTCCGTATGTATTATAAAGTGAGCAGCAGCACTTGACTGGTCGCCTGAAATACTGTTCAAAAGATCAATAGAACACGATGCGCTGCCCAGGGAGTGGGAGAGAGCACACTTTGCATTTCAGTTCATGTGTAAGGATATATTCAGTAGAATATTCACAACGTATACCAGACCAAAAGAAGAATGTACTACTTCTGTTTGGTCGTCGCACTTGAGGAATCCCAAAGAGCTAATGGAGAAGGTCCAGAGGAGGGCAACAAATCTATTACCTGAATAAAAGAGCCAAGTTACAGTGACAGGTTAAATGGCATTAATATGAGTACCAAGGAAAAGAGTGGGATAAAGGGAAACCAACAAAACCATCAAATTTCTTAAACAGTTTGATAATGTCCATATAATCAAAACATTCAAAGCTTGAAAAACAAAACTCATAAGAAACTAAAAAAAAATCTTGTTTGAATGGATGTAAAGAAGCATTTTCACAACAAAAGAGTAGAGGATGAATGAAGAAAGCTAAGTAATGAAGTCTTGATTGTTGAAAAAAGTTTAAAAACCAGTATGTATGGAGAAAGTTTAGTAGGTGGGTCCTCACCAGCTGGAGAGTGTGTGTGTATATATACCTCACAAAACATGGTACGCATACAAGAGACTGTGGCAATACGAGTGTAAAAACTCTATCCACGTATCACACACGCAGTCATCATACATTACTGCTACCAGTGATACAAGAACCATAGCCATCATAACTCGTATCTAACTACCATCAGAACTCACTCCTCCCTCACACAGCACTAATGCAATACTAAAGCCCTCCACACCTGGTGTTCTCTGATAGCTCAGGTATATATAAAACAGGTGTAAAGTTCATCAAAATGAGAAGCCATGCAAACTGCTACGTAACTGTACCCACCGGATTAAAGAAATTGTTCTATCATGTAATAAAAACCTATGATGCATATCCATGCTGACAGGATAATTTTTTTTTCCCTTGGAATATTCTTAGTAAGTAGTCTTGTGTGATGATGATAACGATCAAGGATTCATTATAGGCGCACCACGAGGCGACCGGCCGTGTGGTACAGTTCCTTGGCTGAGGAAGGCACGGCGGCCACGGAGGAACCGACCCAACATTAATTTTCATTCTTCTATAAGACCAGGAGCGCTTACTCCTTCACCAGGAGAAAGAACCTCCCTCCTCCGGTACACGAGACAAGCGCATCCCTCCCTCCACAGGAAAGATCCCATCTTAACCTTTAATGTTAGGTGAAAATAAGGGCGAAATAATACGAGCTGGGAAGGTTCGATTATGCCTCGAAGCAGCGGCGTTGTTGCAGCCGATCCGACAATGGTACCCCACCGCGAGACAGATAGGTTGGGATTTGTGACGCTCCTCACGCTGGAATTACTTAAATGTCTTAATTACCATAGGGGTTACCGGCGCAGCCATAATAACAGGGGCTCTAGACCTTACTGCATCACATCTCAGCACCTGGGCGCGGGGCAAGACCCATGAAATCCAGATGAAACTTGTCTGGAGCGAATGAAGCACTGTTTCACGGGCACCCGAGTCTGCCGCTTCCACATCCACTCTCTGTACCTCTTGGGCAAACTTTTATTTCCTGTATCGAAATGATAACCGCTCTAATTGTCGTGTAATCATTCGTGCTGCACAAATTATCGACATCTCATCATTATACGTTCTTTTCAAAACTTGAAGCGATGTCTTAGGACGCTGCGAGGCGAGACATCTTACCAATGTTTCACATTAATATAACTTCACAGATTGAAGACACTAATTCCTTGCGTCTGAACTTTCCTTGCATCACTGCAGTTCATCTCTGCTAACCGGAGTGTTCATGGATCCGGATATATCCTTATTGTATTATGAGCCACGCTAAATATACTGGGATCTACCGTTCTTTCCGCCTATGCCTATTCCACTGAGGGAATGCGTACAACACCATCAATATAGAATAAGGTAACGAGGATGCATGAGGTTGGACGTAAACAGGGAGACAGGTTTATGAGGTGGACATGTGAAATCACTACAACACAAACACCGCTTCAGTATATCCGAAGACCCCTCATCCCCACGATGCAGCAAAAGAAGACACCGAACACTTGACTACTCACTTGCCCTGCACTCTCTGCACACAGACGCAGGCACACACATCACAACGCTTCATGACCTGTGGTCCCGACCGGTGGACGTGGCTAACTTCCTAAGTGCTGCATAAGCCTCATTAAGGGAAGAGGGGCCTTCTGGGCGGGAAGGTGCATACACACACACACAATATACATAGATATACAACCTTTGGTAGTCTCACTAGTGGGCCGGTCAGCGGGGGCTTGTCCTTGGACACCCGTAGGTTAACTCCAACCATGCTACAAGCTGTCGGCTGGCCAAACCCGTCAAGTCTGTGATGTTTTACCCAAGCTAAAGTTGTAGTGTCCATTTGTCCACCCGTCAGAGGAAGGGATGAACAGCTGGGTAAGAGAACGAGAGAAAGTACATGCCTCCTTATAATCTCTCTCTCTCTCTCTCTCTCTCTCTCTCGTCCATCCGATGACGATAATACAGCATTGTCGGAGGTGACTATCTGCTCACCGTGTCACCACTCGAGAACCAGAGAGGAATGTTGCGGTCCCCCGTCCCAATCACCTCCCAACACAGGCGGGAGGACATCTAAACGCATCGGCCAATTCCTGACTTAACGAAGAAAGATTACGGTCGATGCGCATCACATCATCACTGGATTGAGGTGACCGTTGAGGATGTTGAATCATGTGGAAGAAGTGTCACGACTCCTGCAGCCAGTTATCACGACCCCTGCAGCCAGGCCTGCCAGCACCTGTGGCCCCTAGAAGATGGTAACACTACACCCTGCCGACGCTCCCTGGATCACCCACCGCATCATGCGACTTATGCAGCAGAGAAATCATGCATTCAATATTCACAGGAGCGACCTCGCCAAGCAACTTCGCAGTAAAGGCAAATGCAAAGTACAAGCTGCGAAGAAGGACTATTACCCAACCATAGTGCGGCAAATGAAGGTGAATAATGTCATAGATAACTGGCTGTAAGAAACGAAGGCTCTCTCCCTCTCCTTTTCAACATAGCAGTGAGAGGCTGCACATCAAGTTCACAAAAAAATTTGCCACCATTTGCCAACAATTATCTCAACTCGACATCAGCTCCCTCCCAGCATACCTACCAACCCCACCTCCCAAGCACAGCAGGAGAATATCAAGTAGCTGAACTCCTTCCACGTCTTCAAACAGACGCTCAACCACACCCACAGACCCAGTGAATTTGTACAAGGAATTCTACTATGAATTAGCTATACCGTTAACTCCATGATTAATGCTTTACTCAAACAATCTATACGTAAAAAGGTGTACGCCCTACTGCTGTCACTTCAATTCTCAGCTTAATTTGTGAGTCTTATGTTCCACTGGGCCCATGCTGACGACAATGCTGGTCAGTGGATCATCAGCAGTATGGGCACGTACGTTCTTCCTCCACCACTCATTGCTTTCTCAGCCTCTGAGACTTTATTTACCCTGAGCTGAAGAATCGCGAGGCCTCGGTGGCACTCACCTTTGCGCTCTAAGAGACATAAACCACCGCAGGAAGTGTATGGACGACTCCACCTTTAGCATCACTATCAACAAGAACTCTCCTGACTTCAGTGCCCTTCAGGACTTTGTTAGCAGCCTTCAGGAGTAGACTACTGCCAGCGACGTGACTATCAATCCCACCAAGACTGTGATGATGTACTTCAACCTAGGTCCTGACGTTATCTGGGAAGTCAGAGACTTCAGCTTTTTAGTGTCACTATAGATGACGTTTCATACTAAGATCATCATGTCAGCACTATCACTAAATCTTCCTTATACCGCCTGTACCTTCTCAGTCAAATGAGATCACTCAGCATTCCACCATCTGAGTTCAAGAATGTCCATACCATACTCATCCTATCTATGCTCACCTAAGCCTCCACAGGTTCTTCCTCCTCCTTTCCAGCTACACAAAGGGATTAGCTGGAAAGAGTGGATACAAGAGCATGCAGAATCATCCTGGAACCATCTTACAACACCTGCCCACCCCTTCCACCCAACACCGGCAACTCACAAGGCAGTTTGCCTACAAAGTGTTGACATCCCCATCATCGGGACCCGAGTATACGTGTGTACATATTCATATTGATTTGCGTTAACGCTTGTGCGTTTATTTTCTCATATGTCTGTTGGTGCATGTACACATGTGTGTGGCTGGACTGATGTGCATTCATATATGTGGATGTGCTTCTTGCAGTGCTTGTGTTTTCTGTCTCTCTGTCTGTTCGTTTGTGTATACGTACATGTAACTATCACTGCATTTATGCAATTGTACATGTTCAGCTTTCAACACTGTATGCATCATCAGTCACTCCTTCACAAATATAGAGAAACACTGCAATTGTAAGTGACAGGCTCAGCAGATACGAGAAATGCTTGGATGACGTGGCCAAAAGGACCTGGGTCATTCAAATGCTTTGAAACTGTCTCGTATTTTTTATCAGTGTTCCCCCTCCCAGCACTACAGCACGACCCTCGAGCAAGACGATTCGACTCTCGGGCCTCGGATATAATAGTCTAGCCTTTAGCCTGACTCTGACGGGTTAGGTCAAGGACCAGACCAGTATACCCAAAAGTCGAACCATCGTGTTGAAGAGTCGAACCGTATGGTATCGTTATGCTTGGTATATTCCAAAATTCATTGAAATAAAAGTTTCCTTAAATTCAAAGAAAGCTGTTTCCGGGTCAAGGAAGCAGTTCATCATGTCCATAACACTTAAATCATGTGTCAGTAGCAGCCATGAAAACGTGTCGAAAACAAGTCTCTCAAGAACTTCGTTTCACTCGTCTGCTTGCAGTCTCAACTTACCAGCCACATGCGGTGGCCTCCCAGCTGTTGCAATGGATAAAAGTGTGGGAGGTCAGCTGTAGTGAATCCCGTCTCCCAAACCTACCGACATAAATCTCACCAATTCCTCCCACCTCCCTCACCAATGGAACAATCCCCTCACCAATTAAACAACCCCCCATTATCCTTTCCCCCCCCCCCATACCAACAAAGCAAATCCCCATTAACCTCTTCCCCCTCTACAACAACACAAACCCCCATCACCCTCTCCTCCCCATCGCACCCCAACAATCACTAACCTCCTCCATCCTGGTTCCTGCTCGCAAGGACGACCTCGGGGAGATACCCCAGCATCCTGAAACATGAAACAAATATGTTAGCACATTAACAGACAAAAAGGTTGATCTCAAAGTATTCAGTTAAGAAAAAAAGAAAAGAAAAACAAATAAAGATGATAATGATACCTAGAATGATGAATAATGACGATAACAATAACAATAATAATAATACTTTTGTATGTAACTGCCTTTCCCGCTCCGGCGGGGTACGTCAGGAGCAACAAGCAATAGCCTCATCTGCATATATCCAGTCTCTAGCTGTCACGTGTAATGGACCGCAACCAGATTCCACCGTCCACAGCCAAGCACTCACAGACTACTCCATGGTTTACCATGCCTGCATCATATGACCTGATCCAGCCCATCAACTGCACGTCGCTCCTCATATACCAAATGGTTCCCATTATTTTCTATCCAATACACATCTCTCGCCTTCCTAACTGTTTAGCCCCTGTTACCAAAAGGCCTCCTCCTGTCTACCCTGCCATATCTATCTTGGTTTCCCCGTTCTCTTTGTTCCCCCACATCTAACACATCCTCTTAATCAGTCTTTCTTTGCTCATCCTCTCCATATGTCCATACCATTTCAGTACACCCTGGTCAGCTCTCTCGATCAGATCGCGCTCAATACCACGCGCCTCTCTTACACTGTCATTCTTTATACGATCAACCCACCTCTCATCCCCTACTATGCTCAGACATTAAGTTCCGCATCCATCCTCCACCTTTCTTTAGTGTCCAAGGTTCACATCCACTATCATGACCACTATACCTTCAGACATTCTAATATTTGCCCTTCCTAGTACTTATCCGTATTTACCTTTCCCTCCACACCCTCTAAAGCACCCGAAACCTTAACCCCCCCCCCATCCCATGCCCTCTTTACCACCTTCTGAGTCACTTCAGCTTCTATGGCTCCATCCTCTGTCATAGCCAATCCCAGGTGCCTCAAACAGTCTACTTCCTCCAGTGTCCTCTAAATTTAGAGTTGCACTCACCATTCCTTCACACACTCCGTGTTAAGCCTCAACACCTTACTTTTGTGCATAATCAATATCAACTTTCTCTTTTTGCAGACCTTCCTTAAACACTTTGATCAACTTCTGAAGTTTGTCTCTGGTATCTGCAACCAGAGTTATTTGTGAAAGCAACTGATTAATCACATATTCCCAAACATGCAACGGACCTCCTCCCGGCTCCAAGATCCACCCATCTACTTCCATCGCCACTTCCGTCAGCGAGCGGATCAAATAGTCAGGGTGACATCTCTTGTGGCCAGAAGCAGCGCCTTTTGTTTACTGACAACTACAGTGGCAGAGACACTACTCCAAACATTTTGTAAGGTAGGAATCCCTAAACAAGCGCTGATAAGATGGACTATCTACAACGAAGTCTTCCTTCAATCATAGGATTAAAGACTACACCCTACCATCCTATGCGAGAGATTTGACGTCATCTTGAAAAAGCGTGCAGCCGCCAAACTAGAGAAGTGAATGAGATACATAGCCCACTCTGCTTACAAAGAAGCACCCTAAAGCAACTTACACATTCTCACTCGTTGAGTCATTGTATGGGAGGGCAGCGAGAGAAACATGAGAAGTTCGTGAGTTATGAACGACGAAGAATCCTCACCAGAAGTTAAGACTGCGTACTGGTATGTTTTAGATTTAGGATCACGCCTCCGAGAAACGTGCCATCTTGCAAAGGAAGAGCAACTGAAAACACAGCAAGTCCAGGAGAGATGCTGCGATAAAAAAAAGACCAAGCTACGTCAGTGGCAGGTTGGGTATCAGTGCCGAGTGTCGCTTCCTACGAATAGTAAATTACTGGCTCAGTGGAGGGGAAAATACTCTGTGGTCATGCCCCTCTGACACCAGCTACAATGTCCACATGCTAAAAATGTAGGGCGAGTTTGTTCGTCTGCCTACAGCCAGTGCGGGATCACTGCGGGATCGAGGAAGAACCCCAGAGTCATCTTGGCAGCTACCGTGATAGTGGCCACGAAGGAATTAGGACGACAGAGAAGCCACGACACATACTGTAGCGAGACAAGTGAAGGCGTACCGTTCAGTGATGATATAAGCAAACATCAGACACAGCAGATTCAGGTACTGATGTTACGCCTTTATCAGGATCCTACATGGCACCTATCTGATCCAGACAGCGAGTTTATCATCAGCACCGATGCATCCAGGCGAGGTATCGGAGCAATACTGATGAAGGAGACATGCGAAGAGATTTTCCCTGTGGCATACCACAGTAGGAAACTGCAAGCTGCTGGAAAGAACAACGCCAACTTGGAGGGAGAACTGTTAGCCACATTGCAAGGTGTTAGGAAGTTTAATCCATACCTGTATGGTTCTCTGTATCTAGAGACAGACCATCTACCGCTAAGTCTCATGCCGAAGAACAAAACCGTAATGTTAATGCTGCGGGCACTTGTACGTACAACAGTTCACTTTCACAATTAATCATATCAAGGGGCCATTAACAGCTGACCTCTTATCACGGTTATCAGGGGTCGGAGATGAACTCTTGAACCCAAATTTGTCTCCCAAGGAAACACACAAACCAGAACCACTTGAGGCAAAACAAGTTGTGTTGAACCGCCAAACCTTGGATAACTCACTGAAGACTAGGGACGTATAGCTAAGTATACCAATCGTTGTTCCTTCCTCAAAAATCACCTACACCAGCATGATAAAGAAAGTGGAGGAAAAAGACATTCACAAATATGTTATCGCCAAGGTTTCTCGGCTTCTGTTGGTTAAAGGCCAAAGTTTACACTTTCTCATTTAATTTGCGAAACTCTTCTAAGTCTCAGCTCGACATTTATGCGTTTCACACATCATGAAGATAACGCCAGTCGTATCCACAAGAATACACAGAGACAGTGACCATGTCTGAATAACTCCAAAACAGACTTGCGTCCCTTTACTTGGGAGTAACAGTGACATACATATCAGTGTTCATTCTGAAGTAACGATCTATCTCTAATGTACAACTACAATACGGAGAACACAAAGCTAATCATCATAAGGCACTGGAAAGAATTTAAAAGGCAACTGACCTGTGTTTCACATTACTCGAGAGAATGTGGGGAGTATACATGTCTCTCGAGGTGATGGGGAGTTTACATACCTCTAGACTGTGTGGAGAGTTTACTTACCCCTGGAGAGTATGGAGAGTTTGTATACCCCCGGAGAGTTTTGAGAAAATAAAGTTGGGACGTAATGCAAACAAATGCAAGAGATTGTTCACAATTTCTTTTTCTCTCTCTCTCTTTTATATAGCACCGAGACACCGAAAGTGGTCAAGAAATTCGTCCGAAATATGACCCGTTTCTCTCTCTCTCTCTCTCTCTCTCTCTCTCTCTCTCTCTCTTGATATAACGTCATTATAATGATTATATAATTGTAAACAAGGTCGTTTACACAGTGACCCACATAAACATCACAGTCAAGCTTCGTCGTGATAACTTACACTCGGCTGCTTATGCAGAACGGTCAGAGCAAATCCTCACATATTTATGCATAAAACTGAAAAACGATGAAATATATATCTTCAAACAAATTTATTCACATATCAATCAAGCTACCAATACCATTGATAAGCAACACCATTTGCAGAAAAGAAAAAAATATATACATATAGTCTGGCAGCCACTGCTCATCTTGTACACATCCTTGCATTCCTGCCTAGCGTACGAAAACTAATTATACACTCCAGCCAAAATTATTGTACCCTGGTGTCGCACTAACTCTTGAGAGGTGGGTATCGCTGCCACAGTCAGTTATCGTACGTCATTATATTACACCAAGACACATTTCTCATTTGGTTTGTTCACATGTGTCAACACGGCGAAATACAGCCTGGCTATTCTTACCTTAAGGACGGTCGTTGGAGAGAGTGGTTATTGAGCTCTGATTTGCACGTGCTTATCGGAGATTACAACAGCTTTTGGGCCAACTGGTTTTACGAGAACGTTTTGCATAGAGTCTTTGATGGCATTAACAAACTACACTCCAGCCCTCGAAACCCCGCGCGAGCATAATATCCTGTGTCAACACACATCCCAGACCGACTGATGGGTATACATAACACGAAATAGATGGCATAAATCATCCCAGGAATGTGAATAGTTTTCAAGAGAAATGTACAATAAAGAAGCATATTTTTTTTTTTATTACGATGATCGCCTGAATTATTCTCCCCCCCAAAATGTAATTCCGTGATAATTGGCGTTTTACCGCGCGAGGATTATTGATTATCCCGTGTTGGGGTTCTTTGTCATTTTAAGGGAGGGGGAGGGGGTATCCACCAGTGCGTAGCAAGGCCGACACAACACTATGGCGCCTTCTCTGGTTGGCGGGCATGGAGAATTACTGTTCGTATTACGCATTTGAAATCTCTGGCCAACAGATGATAAGCAAGACAGAGGGGGGGGGGGAAAATTTACAACCTCATCGAATATTTTCAACAGTTGTTTTTGTCAGAGAGGGAATACACATGGAGAATATATTTCTTTTTTTTTTTTCCTAGAGGACAAAAGCACTTTACTTCTTTCAAGGTACATGACATCCACTGTATGTGGACAATAAGTCATCCGGGTCTGTCGTGGGCAGCCAGTCACCGTCCAGCATGGCAGACAACACTCACGGTGAAGAATTTATGACATGGCTCATGTTCTATACTGCGCCACCGCCGCGCCCACACCGCCCATGCCACGCCCGCGGATCTATACACGTCGCCTTCCTTATTCTTTGGTCAGGACGACCGCCGACACGGCACCAACCTGCCCCAAGGATGTGTATGGATACCAGGAATCCTAACCCGCAGCAATATATCCATCAGCCTTATGGTCCTCTCATATAGCTGCCTAAACCAATACCCGGGCATTCGTCTCCCCTACGCCCATCCACCCACCCACCCCAGAGAACGACAAAATGGACCTAGGCAAAAAAGAAAAAAATATAGGGAATATAAAATGTCTGCCATGTTTATGAGCGTTGTTTGTGTGTTAGCTCATACAGTAGTGAGTGAGGAGCTACCACGTCCTCGTACTGAATTTTTATCCATACTCTCTCTCTCTCTCTCTCTCTTATGCATCCATCGGGTCCTTCCACCTTCGTGTGGAACGCGGTAACCGGTAGTTCTGGTCTGACTGCAGGTGCAGAACCTTCGGAAATCTCTCTCCATCGCCGGGCAGTCATGGGAATATATAACCTAACGAAGTCCTGACTTGAAGAAGACCTCCGAATATATGGACTGACCCCGAAAACGCAATTAAGCAACCTCTTTCCTTCCCTTCCCCTTCTCTTTCTCCCTCTCTCTGGATGAAAACCGCACCTCATAATAACACTACGTTACGCTATCAAAATGATTCTCATGAACCAACGCAACTGGGAGATATCCAGTGTGTGAGTGAGATACAACGAAGACCCTCCAGTGTTTGGTCATGTGGGAGAGAGACAGTCTCAGAGACGCCCATGTTTGGTAATGTGGAAGTGACATATGGCTATAAGACCAAGAAACCCTATGTTCTGCTGCGAAGGAGCGAGATACAGCTGAGGTCCGCCTGTATTTGACCGTGGGAGAGCGAGAAAAACACTATAATTCAGAGATTCATTGCATGTGTTCGAACAGCCAGAATGTTAAGTTTATGTGCGTGATGAAGAAATATTGACCCGTTACCGTTCACACGTGTTGGCGCTCCTCTCAAAAAAAATAATAATAGAATAGGACAAATGCCCTTTTCTTAATCTATAAGTGAAGACGCACCGCCACCATCAAACAGAAAGTAAATATTAGGGAAGATCTGGGAAGACTCATCCACGAACATTAACAAATAGACAATAAAGTCGTTGACTTATCTTTTCAACGTGACTTCCTCCAAGTTCTTTTAAGTTGCTGGCAAAATGATGGAGATTTGAGGCAAGACTGTAAATCATCAAAGGTATCACCATATAATCAACGTTTCTCAACATGGTCTTCGATGTAATCGGTCATATCTGATAAATCTGGGATTTCTTGTAATGAAGATCATCATATGGCGAAAGCAGAGCGTCTGACGCCATTCATCTAAAATTTCAGAATGCATTCGATGTAGCCCCTGATCGGTGGCTACCAGCAAAAGTTAAGTTACATAACTAGAGAGGATGCCGTAGCTAGATGGCTGGAAAATTAGCTGACTGATCACGAAAAAAGAAAGCAGAGATCGACGGTCAAGCCTCAGAATGGATAGACGTAAAACGTGGTGTGCCGCAGGGAACAGTTTTAGAACCTCTTCTGTTTCTAATGTAAAGTAATGATCATGACGCTGGGCTATGTTGTAAAATATCAGTATTCACACACGACACTAAATTGAGACGTAAAGCTTAGAAAGAACCTGGACATTCACAGCTGCAAGCTGATCTGGACTCAAGTGATGCACAAGTGGCAAATAATTCGATTATCGATATAAGAAAAGCTTGAACATCAGCACTGAAAGTGAAGAGATCCATTACAGTGTGATCCTCTCAATGAGGGGAAAAACGTACCGATGATAATCTACCAAAGGCAAATGAGCAGTACAAAGATGCGGAGGACAGGGTGAACAAAATCTTAGGCTATATTTATAGGCAGGGCTTCGACAGTAAACTCAATAAGATAATCGTCACTCTGCACAAATCACTGGTGCGCATCCTCATTAATAGTATTGCTAAGTCTTAGAAACAGCCCCTACGGGAGCCGTCTTGACAACCTTTACTTTCTTGGTTAAGAAATGCGAAGATTTGGCATACAGGTATTCAAAATTATCAGATGCTCTTATATTTTTCCCATAATGCGAGGCTGTAGCGGTCTGCTTTTATATGTTTTAACGGACAAAGATTCGTATGTACGCGTTCTATTTCCAGTGAGGCAAAGTACCTTCTCGTCAATGGGAATATTAACATTTAGAACGACATACCAACATGTCTCGCTTCAACTCCTAGACTGATGTCACTTGAGCCTCCGTAGATAAGGTTACTGCGGGCATTTTTCGTTCAATCTGACTTTTACTCTACACACTAAGTTCAGTTTCTATGATTTCTCTCTTACAACAATCTCAAAGGGATTCACTGGTCTGGTGCTGCTTTCATTCCTGTATATTTCTTTACATATGAATCCATAGAAATTGTGAATCTTTTTTGAGTATTAATGCATATACACAAAAGACACCCTTTATCTTTAACGCAAGTTCGTCATTTCCAGCATCTGCGAGGTATTTCCAGAAGTATACGAAGAAACAGCCTCGTTCGCTCAAGTCCATTATCTACCTGTCATGTGTAATGTCCAAAATCCAAAGCTCCCTATCCATACCCAGTTCCCACCATAGAACTTTCTGTAGTTTCCCAACGGCCGATTCATTAGCCCTGACTCAGCCCAATAACAGCGCGTCGTCCCCTGTATACCACATCGCTACAATTCTCTCTATCCCTTGCATCCCTCCCATCCTCTTTAATGTTCGAGCCTACAACCGTCAAAGCATTTTTCTCTCCATCATTCCACCTCCTCCTTGGTTTTCTTTGTACGAAAATATTCTTGCATGCACCACACACAACGTCTCCACACGAACCACACATACAGCTGAAAGATTCGCACGGACACAAAGTTCACACACACACACAAGTGTACCCACACATCCACAGGATCATTATATATTTGTAAATCAATAATTCCAAGCCACCACCCGTCTCTGCATCAGGACAACTCCATATCTCATCCATTGTTCACTTCCACTTGATCACGTTCCCCTCCCACCCACCCATCTTCCTCTTCCGTTTATCCATTTACTGTTTCCACCTATCCACCTACTACTTTCACTAAACCAGTTATTCTCATCGGTCCACCCATCACTTTCACCTGTCCATCTACCCTGCAACTAACTGTCTACTGCCCAACATCTCTCCACATCCACTTCCCTCCGACCATCTATCTCACCCAGCTCTCCTATCATATTTTCCTGGGACACACACACACATGCGCGCGCGCGTGCACCTCCAACGGAATCTTTAAGCGTTTGAAAATTTGACAAAATTGCAAGAAAAATAATGATTCTTCGTATTTTTTACGGTATCTCGAAAAAAGAA
>JAUUDZ010058218.1:0-10322 GCA_032361705.1 Panulirus versicolor | reverse complement strand
TTACACATGGAGGAGGTACCCTTCTTGACTCGACTAAGGTTTACCCCCTTATTAATCTTAAACGTGATTCGACGAAGATTACCCCATATCAAATTTATACGTGGAGGAGGTACTCTCCTTGAATCAACGAAGGTTTACCCTTCTATCAAACTTATGCATGAAGGAAGTATCCTTTTTGACTCGATGAAAGTTTACCCCCTTATGAAACTTGCGCGTGGAGGAGGTACCCTTCTTTGACCTGACTAAGATTTACCCCCTTGTAAAACTTCTACGTGAAGGATGTACAATCCTTGACTCGACGAAGGTTTACCACCTTTTCATACCTACGCTTCAAGGAGGTACCCAGCTTGACTCAACGAAGGTTTATCCCCTTATCAAACTTACACGTTGAAAAAGTACCCTCCTTGATTCGACGAAGGTTTACCCCCATATCAAATTCAAACGTTGAGGAGGTACCCTCTTTCACTCGACTAAGGTTAACCGCCCACTATCAAACTTACACACGGAGGAGGTACCCTCCTTGTCTCAACGAAGGCTTACCCCCTATCAAACTTACACGTGAAGGAGGTACCCTTCTTGACACAACAAAGACTTACCCCCATATGAAACTTACATATGGAGGAGGTACATTCCCTGACTCGACGAGGGTATACCCCCAATAAAAACTGCACAGTGAAGAATTATACTCCTTGCCTCGACGTCGGTATTTCTCTCTATCAAAATTACACATGGTGGCGGTATCCTTTTGACACAACGAAGGTTTACCACCTATCAAATTTACACGTGGAGGAGATACTCTCCTTGACTAGAAAGTTTACCCCAATATCAAATTTACGCGTGAAGGCGGTACCCTCCTTCGCTCAACGAAGGTTTACTTCCATTTCAAATTTACATGTGGAGAAGGTACCCTCCTTGACTCGACTAAGGTTAACCCTTCAATCAAACATACACGTGGAGGAGATACACTCCTAACTCGACGAAAGTTTACCCCCATATCAAATTCATACGTGGAGGAGGTACCTTCCTTGTCTCAACAAAGGTTTACCCTCATATCCAACTTGCACATGAAGGAGGTAGCCTCCATGATTCGACGAAGGTTTAACCCCCTTATGAAACTTACACGTGGAGGAGGTACCCTCCTTGCCTCGACGAAGGTTTACTCGCCTTATGAAACTTACACGTAAAGAGGTACACTCCTTGACTCGACGAAGGTTTACCCCCTATCAAATTTACAAGTGGAGCAGGTACCTTCCTTAACTCGACTAAGGTTAACCATCCTATCAAACTTACACATAGAGAAGGTAACCTCCTTGACTCAACGAATGTTTACTCTCCCTAATCAAACTTACACGTTGAGGAGTTACCTTTCTTGACTCGAAGGTTTACCGCCAATCAAATTTACACTTGGAGGAGATACCCTTCAAGAAGGGTATACTCAACCAAGATTCATCCACTTATGAAACTTACACATGGAGGATTTACCCTTATTGACTCGATGAAGGTTTAGCCACTTTTCAAACTTTAACGTGAAGGAGGTACCCTCCTTGACTCAACAAAGGTTTACCCCCTGTCAGACATACCTGTGGAGGAGGTAACCTCTTTGACTAGACGAAAGTTTACCCGCTTTTCAAACTTACACGTTGAGGAGATACCTTCCTTGACTCGAAGGTTTACCCCCCATATGAAATATAAACGTTCAAGAGGTCTTTTCTTTCATTCGACTAAGGTTAACCGCCCCTTATCAAACTTACACGTGGAGGAGGTACCCTCCTTGACTCGAAGGTTTACCCCTATATCAAATTCACAAGTGAAGGCTGTACCCTCTTTGGCTCGACGAAGATTTACTCCCTTTCTCAAACTTACACGTGAGGAGGTAACCTCTCTGACTCGACGAAAGTTTACCCCATATCAAATTTACACGAGGAAAGGTACCCTCCTTGACTCATCGAAGGTTTAGCCCCCTATCAGACTGGCATGTGGAGGAGATAACCTCCTTGACTCGACGAAGGTTTACCCCCTTATCAAACTTACACGTTGAGGAGGTACCCGCCTTGGCTCAACGAAGGTTTACCCCGATTTCAAATTTATACGTTGAAGAGGTATCCTCTTTGACTCGACTAAGGTTAACCGCCCCTATCAAACTTACACGTGGAGGAGGTACCCTTCTTGACTCAAAGAATGTTTACCCCCCTATCAATTTTACACATAATGAGGTACCATTCTTGACTCAACGAAGGTTTTTTCCCATATGAAACTTTCACGTGGAGGAGGTGCATTCCTTAACTCGACGAAGGTATAAACCCCTATCAAAATTGCACGGTAAGGACTTATACTCCACTCGACGACGGTATTCCTCCCTATCAAAATTACACGTACAGGAGGTATCCATTTGACACAACTTACACGTTGCGGAGTTACCTTCCTTGACTCGAAAGTTTACCCCCATATCAAATCTACACGTAAAGGTGGTACCCTTCTTGGCTCGACGATGGTTTACCCCCAGAACACATTTACACGTGGAGAAGGTACCCTTCTTGAATCGACGAAGGTTTACCCCTCTTATCAAACTTAGACGTGGACCAGGAACATTCCCGAACTCGACTAAGGTATACCCTCCCCTATTAAACTTACGCGTGTGGAGATATCCTTCTCGACTCGACAAGACTTTACCCCTATCAAATTTACACTTGGAGGAGATACACTCCTTGACTCGACTAAGGTTAATTCCCTTATCAAACTTACACGTAGAGAAGGTACCCTACTTGACTCAACGAATGTTTACCCTCCGTAATCAAACTTACACCTGGAGAAGGTACCTTTCTTGACTTGAAAGTTTACCCTCTATCAAATTTACACGCGGAGTAGGTACCCTTCTTGACTCGCCTAAGGTTTACCCCCTTATGAAACTTATACGTGTATTATGTACCCTCCGTGACTCGATGAAGGTTTACCCCCATATCAGATTTGCACGTGGGGAAGGTACTCTCCTTGAATCAACGATGGTTTACACCTCTATCAAACTTAAAGATGAAGGAGGTACCCTCCTTGACTCGACGAAGGTTTACCCCCCCCCCCTTTTGAAACTTACACGTGGAGGAGATACCCTCCTTGACTAGACGAAGGTTTACCCCCTTATGAAACTTACACGTGGAGGAGGTACATTCTCTAACACGACTTAGATATACCCTCCCCTATCAAACTTACGCGTGGAGAATATATCCTCCTCGACTCGACGAAGGTTTACCTCTTGCAAAATTTACATCTGGAGGAGATACACTCCTTGCCCATATCAAACTTACACTTAGAAAAGGTACCCAACTTGACTCAACGAATGTTTACCTTTCCTAATCAAACTTACACTTTGAGGAGGTACAATAATTGACTCGAAGGTTTACCCCCTATAAGATTAACACGTGCAGGATGTACCCTCCTTCACTCAACGAAGGTTTACCCTCTATCAAACTTACACGTGGAGAAGGTAACCTCCTTGTCTCGACGAAGGTTTACCCCCTCCTCATCAAACTTACACGTTGAGGAGGTACCCTCCTTGATTCGAGGAAGGCTTACCCCCATAACAAATTTAAACATAGGAGAGGTACCCTCTTCGACTCGACTAAGGTTAACCGCCCCCTATCAAACTTAAACGTGGAGGAGGTACCCTCTTTGACTTACACGTGGAGAAGGTACATTGCCTAATTCTATCAAACCCTATCAAAATTACACGGTGAGGAGTTACACTCCTTGACGACGGTATTTCTCCCTATAAAAATTACACATGGAGGAGGTACCCTTTTGACACAACGAATGTTTACCCCCCTATCAAACTTACACGTGGAGGAGGTACCATTCTACACTCGACGAAGGTTTACCCCATATCAAACTTACACATAAAAGAGATACTCTGACTCGACGCAGGTTTACCTTCATTTATCAAAATCAAACGTAGAGGAGGTACCCTTCTTGACTCGACGAAGGTTTATCACCTTAGCAAACCTACACGTGGAGGAGGTACCCTCCTAGACTCGAAGGTTTGCCCACATATCAAATTTACACGTGGAAGCGTACCCTCCTTGACTCGACGAAGGTTTACCCCCATATCAAATTTACACGTGGAGGAGGTACCCTCCTTGACTCGATTAAGGTTAACCCTCCAATCAAACTTTCACGTGGAGGGGGAATCCTCTGTGACTTGACGAAAGTCTACCCCAATCAAACTTACTCATGGAGGAGGTACCTTTTGACACAACGAATGTTTACCCCCCTATCAAACTTACACGTGGGGGAGCTACCCTCCTTGACACGAAGAAGGTTTACCCCCTTTTCAAACTTACACGTGGAGTAGGTATCCTCCTGGACTCGACGAAGGTTTTTACCTCTATATCAAATTTATACGTTGAGAAGGTACCCTCTTTTACTCGACTAAGATTAACTGCCCCCTATCAAACATACACCTGGAGGAGGTACCCTCCTTGACTCAACGAAGCTTGCTTTACCCCCATCAAACTTACACGTGAGGAGGTACCATCCTTGCCTCAACGAGGGTTTATCCATATCTGAAAATTACACATGGAGGATGTACATTCCCTAATTCGACGAAAGTATAACCCACTATCAAAATTACACGGTGTGGAGTTATACCCTTTGACTTGACTACGATATTTCTCCCTATCAAAATTATACATGGAGGATATATCCCTTTGACACAACAAAGGTTTACCCTCTATCAAACTTACACGTGGAGGAGTTTCCCTCCTTGTCTCGAAGGTTTACCCCCATATCAAATTTACACGTGAATGTGGTACTCTCTTTGGCTCGACGAAGGTTTACCCCTATCAAATTTACACTTGGAGGAAGTATCCTCCTGGACTCGGCTAAAGTTAACCCTCCTATCAAACTAACGCGAAGAGAAGGTACCCTCCTTGACTCCGTAATCAAACTTAAACGTTGAGGAGGTGCCTTTCTTGACTCGAAAATTTACCCTCTATCAAATTTGCACTCGGAGGAAGTACTCTACTCGACTCGACTAAGGTTTACCCCCTTCTGAAACTTACCCGTGGAAGAGGCGCTCTCGGTGACTCGACGAAAGTTTAAACCCATATCAAATTTACACGTGGAGGTGCTCTCCTAGAATCAACGAAGGCTTACCCCACTATCAAACTTACACATGAAGGAGGTACCATTCTTGATTCGAAGACTCTTTACTCGACTAAGGTTTACTATCTTTTCAAAGTTACACGTGAAGGAGGTACCCTCCTTGACTCAACGAAGGTTTACCCCCTATCAAACTTACACGTGGAGGAGGTACCCTCCTTGACACAACGAAGGTTTATCCCCATAGGAAACTTACACGTGGAGGAGGTACATTCCCCTCTGTCAAAATTACACGGTGAGAAGTTATACATGTAGGGGAGGTAACCTCCTTGACTCGACTAAGGTTAACCCTCCAATCAAACTTGCACGTGGAGGAGGTACCCTCTGTGACTCGACGAAGGTTTACCCTTATATCAAATCTATATGTGGAGGAGGTACCATACTTGTCTCAACGAAGGAGATACTCTCCTTGAATCAACAAAGGTTTACCCCACTATCAAACTTAGGTTTACTTCCCTTATGAAACTTACACGTGGAAGAGGTATCCTCCTTGACTCGACGAAGGTTTACCCCCACCCCTCAAGAAACCTACATGTGAAAGAGGTACCCTCCTTGACTCGAGGAAGTTTTATCCCCCTATCAAACTTATACGAGGAGGAGGTACAATTCCCTAACTTGACTTACGTATACCCTCCCTATCAAACTTACGCGTGCAGGAGATATCCTTCTCGAATCGACGAAGGTTTACTCTATCAAATTTACACGTAGAGGAGGTACCCTCCTTGACTCAACGAAGGTTTAACACCCTACGAAACTTACATGTGGAGGAGGTAACCTCATTGACTCAACGAAGGTTTACCCTCTTTATCAAACATACACGTTGAGGAGGTACCCTCCTTGACTCGAGGAAGTTTTAACCTCATATCAAATTTATATGTTCAGGAGGTACCCTCTTTGGCTCGACCAAGTTTAACCGCCCTCTATCAAACTTACACGTGAAGGAGGTACCCTCCTTGACTCTACGAATGTTTACCCCCCTGTAAAATTTACGAGGAGGTTTACGAAGGTTTACCCCATATCAAATTTACACGTGGATGATTTACCCTCCGTTACTCGATGAAGGTTTATCCCTATATCAAATTTACACGTGCAGGAGGTACCTTCCTTGAATCGACGAAAGTTTACCTCCTTCATCAAACTTACACGTGGAGGAGGTACATTCCTTAACTTGATTTAGGTATACCCTCCCCTATTAAACTTACTCGTGGAGGAGATATCCTCCTCGACTCGACGAAGGTTTACCCCTATGGAATTTTCACGTGGAGGAAGTACCCTCCGTGACAGGACTAAGGTTTATCCCCATAGCAAATTTACACTTGGAGTAGGTACCCTCCTTGACTCGTCGAAGGTTTATCCCCCTATCAAACCTACACGTGGAGGAGGTACATTCCCTAAATCGACTGAGGTATACCCTTCCTTATTAAACTCACGCGTGTCGAGATATCCTCCTTGACTCGACGAAGGTCAACCCCTATCAAATTTACACGTGGAGCAGGTATCCTCCTTGACTTGATTAAGGTTAACCCCCCTATCAAATTTACACGTAGAGGAGGTACCCTCCTTGGCTAAATGAATGTTTACCCTCTGTAATCAAACTTACACGTTGAGGAGGTGCCTTTCTTGACTCAAAAGTTTACCTCTATCTCATTTACACGCGGAGGAAGTACTCTTCTCTCCTCGACTTAGGTTTACCCCTAATGAAACTTACACGTGGATCATGTACCCTCCATGGGTCGACGAAGGTTTACCCTATATAAAATTTACACGTGGAGGAGGTATTCTCCTTGAATCAACGAAGGTTTACCTATCTATCAAACACACATATGAAGGAGGTACCTTCCTTGACTCGATCGACTAAGGTTAACCCTCCAATCAAACTTACACGTGGAGGAGGTACCCTCCGAAACTCGACGAACGTTTACCCCCATATCGAAAATATACCTGCAGGATGTACTCTATTTGTCTCAATGAAGGTTTACCCCCATATCAACCATATACGTGCAGGATGTACTCTACTTGTCTCAATGAAAGTTTACCCCCTTTATGAAACTTACACGTGGAAGAGGTACCCTCCTTGACTCGACGAAGGTTTTCCCCCTATCAAACTTACACGTGGAGGAGGTACAATTCCCTAACTAGACTTAGGTATACCCTACGTATGAAACTTACGCGTGGAGCAGAGATCCTACTCGACGCGACAAAGGTTTCTCCCTATCAAATTTACACGTCGAGGAGGTACCCTCCTTGACTCAACTAAGGTTTAACAACTAGCAAATTTACACGATGAAGGTTTACCCCCTTTATCAAACATACACGTTGAGGAGGTACCCTCCGTGACTCGACGAAGGTTTGCCCCCATATCAAATTTATACGTTTAAAAGGTACCCTCTTTGACTCGACTAAGGTTAACCCCTCTATCAAACTTACACGTAGAGAGGGTACCCTCATTGACGCAACGAATGTTTACCCTCCCTAATCAAACTTACACGTTGAGGAGGTACCCTTCTTGACTCGAAGGTTTACCCCTTATCAAATTTACACGTGTAGGATGTACCTTTCTTGACTCAACTAAGGTTTACCCACTTATCAAACTAACACGTGGAGGATGTACCCTCCTTGACTAGAAGAAGGTTTACCCCCTTTTCAAACTTACACGTAAAGGAGGTACCCTCCTTTACTCAACGAAGGTTTACCTCCCTATAACTTACACGTGGAGGAGGTACCCTCCCTGACTCGACGAAGGTTTACCCCCATATCAAATTTATACGCTGAGGAGGTACCCTCTTTGACTCGACTAAGATTAACCGCCCCATATCAGACTTACACGTGGAGGACGTACCCTCCTTGACTCACCGAAAGTTTACCCCCCCCCCTATCAAACTTATAGGTGAGGAGGTACGATCCTTGCCTCAACGATGGATTATCCCTATTTGGAACTTACACGTGCAGGAGTTACATTCCCTAACTCGACGAAGGTATACTCCCCTTACCAAAATTACACGGTGAGGAGTTATACTCATTGACTCGACGACGGTATTTCTCCCTATCAGTATTACAAATGGAGGTGGTATCTCTTTGACACAACGAAGGTTCACCCCCCCCCCCCCCATCAAACTTACACGTGGAGGAGGTACCCTCTTTCACTCGACTCTGGTTTACCCCCATATGAAATTTAAACGTTGAGGAGGTATCCTCTTTCACTCCACTAAGTTTAAACGCTCCCTATCAAACTTACACGTGGAGGAGGTACCTTCTTTGACTTAACGAAGGTTTACCTCCATATCAAACTTACACGTTGAGGAGGAACCTTCATTGACTCAACGAGGGTTTACACCCATATAAAATCTAAACGTTGAGGAGGTACCCTCTTTCACTCCACTAAGGTTAGCCGCCCCTTATCAAACTTACATGTAGAGGAAGTGCCCTCCTTGACACAAGGAAGGTTAATCCTGATATGAAACTTACACGTGGAGGAGGTATATTCTCTGACTCGAGAAAGGTCACCCCCCCACCACCCAATCAAAATTACACTGTGAGGAGTTATACTCCTTCCCTCCACGCCGGTATTTCTCCCTATCAAAATTACACAAGGAGGAAGTATCCTTTTGACACAACGAAGGTTTGCCCCATATCAAACTTACACGTGGAGGAGGTACTCTCCTTGACTCGAAAGTTTACCCCATATCAAATTTACACGTGAAGGCGGTGCCCTCCTTGGCTCGACGAAGGTTTACCCTCATTTCAAATTTCCATGTGTAGGAGGTACCCGCCTTGACTCGACTAAGGTTTACCCTCCCTTATCAAACTTACGCGTGGAGAAGATATCCTCCTCGACTTGACGAAGGCTTACCCCTTATTAAATTTATACATGGGGGAGGGACACTTCTTGGCTCTACTAAGGTTAACCCCCCTATCAAACCTACACTGAGAGAAGGAACCTTCTTTGACTCAACGAATGTTTACCCTCCCTAATCAAACTTACACTTTGAGGAGGTACCTTACTTGACTCGAAGATTTACTCTATATCAAATTTACACGTGGAAGATGTACCTTATTGACTCGACTAAGGTTTACCCCCTTATGAGGATGTACCCTCTTTAACTCGACGAAGGTTTACCCCTATATCAAATTTACACTTGGAGGAGGTACCCTCCTTGACTCGAAGGCTTATTCCCATATTGAATTTACACGTAAAGGCGGTACTCTCCTTGACTCCACGTAGGTTTATCCAATATCAAATTTACACGTGGAGGAGGTACCCTCCTTGACTCAACGAAGGTTGACCCCCCCTATCAAAATCTTACCGTGAGGAGTTATACTCCTTACCTCGACGCCGGTATTTCTCCCTACCAAAATTACACATAGAAGAGGTATCTTTATGACACGACGAAGGTTTACCCCTATCAAACTTACACGTAGAGGAGGTACCCTCCTTGACTCGAACGTTTACTCCGATATCAAATTTACACGTGAAGGCGGTACCCTCCTTGGCTCGACGAAGGTTTACCCCATTTCAAATTTACATGTAGAGGAGATACCCTCCTTGTCTCGATTGAGGTTAACTCTCCAATCATACTTACACGTGGAGGAGTACCCTCCGTGACTCGACGAAGGTTTACCCACATAACAGATATATACGTGGAGGAGGTACCCTCCTTGACTCGACGAAGGTTTACCCCGTCATCATACTTGCATGTGGAAGAGGTACCCTCCTTGACAAAGATTTACCCCCGTTATCAAACTTACACGTGAAGGAGGTACCCTTCTTGATTCAAGGAAGGTTTACCCCCTTATCAAACTTACACGTTGAGTAGGTACCCTCCTAGACTCGACGATGGTTTACCCACCCATGAAATTTAAATATTTAGGAAATACCCTCTTTCACTCGAATAAGGTTAATCGCCCCCTCTTACAAGTGGAGGAGGTCCCCTCCTTGAATCGACGATGCTTATAAAATTTAAGCATCGAGGAGGTACCCTCTTTCACTCGACTAACGTGAACCACCCCCATCAAACTTACACGTGGAGGAGGTACCCTCCTTGACTCAACATAAGTTCACCCTCGACGCCGGTATTTCTCCCTACCAAAATTACATATGGAGGAGGTATTATTATCACGCAACGAAGGTTTACCCCCTATCAAACTTACACGTGGAGTAGGTACCCTCCTTG
>JAUUDZ010058207.1:0-10322 GCA_032361705.1 Panulirus versicolor | reverse complement strand
TTTGAGGAATGGCGAAGGTAGGTAAGTGATACATTTGGGAGAGAGAGAAAGGTAGGACAACATTATATGTGGTAGAGTGAGACGTGAGGAAGGTATTAGAGTGACACACGAGGAAGATTGAGGAAAATTGGTGATACAGAAGAGAGATTAAGGAATGAAGAAGGTAGGCCAGTGATACACGAGGGAGAGTAAGGAAGGTGGGACAGTGACTCATGACGGAGAGTGAAGAGAGAAGAAGGTAGGTCAGTGATACACGAGGGAGAGTGAGGAAGGTAGGGCAGTAATATACAAGGAACAATGAGGAATGTTTTGCATTGATACAAAAGAGGAAGTAAGGAATGAAGAAAGATGGCCAGTGATACACGAGGGAGAGTAAGGAAGGTGGGACAGTGATACTTGAGGGAGAGTGAGGAGTGAAGAAGTTAGGGCAGTGATATACGAGGGCGGTAAGGAACGTAGGACAGTGATACAGGAAAGAGAATGGGGAAGGTAGGACAGTGATATAATAAAGGAGTGTTAGGAATGAGGAAGGTATGACAATGATACGCGAGGGAGATTAATGAAGGAATTATAGTGATACTTAAGGAAGAGAAAGATATAAGGAAAGTAAGACACTGATACATGAAGGAGAGTGAGGAGGGTAAGATAGTGATACATGAGGAAGAGTAAGGAGTGAGGAAGGTAGGACAGTGATATACGAGGAAGAGTAAGGAATATGGGGTATTGATACATAAGGGAGAATAAAGAATGAAGAAGGTATGCCAGTTACACACGATGGAGAGTAGGGAAGGCGGGACAGTGATACATAAGGGAGTATAAGGAATGAGGATAGTAGGCCAGTGATACATAAGGGAGAGTGAGGAATATGGATGGTAGGCCAGTGATACACGAAGGAGAGTGAGGAAGGTGGACAGTGATACATGAGGGATAGTGAAGAATGAGGAACGCAACCAGTGATACACGAGGGAGAATAAAGAAGGTGGGACAGTGATACACGAGGAAGAGTCAGAGAGGTGGGGAAATGATATATAAGGGAAATTGAGCAATATGGAAGACAGGACAGTGATACACAAGGGATATTGATAAAGGTAGAAGAGTGACTGATTCACGAGGAGAGCGAGGAAAGTAGGACAGTGATACATAAAGGAGAGTGAGGAATGAGGAAGGTGGGTTAGTGACACGCGAGGGAGAGTGAGGAATGTATTACAGTGATACATGAGGGAGCGTGAGAAGTGAGGACGGTAGGACAGTGATACACGAATGAGAGTGTGGAAAGTTGAACTGTGATACAGGAGGGAGATTGAGGAAGGTAGGACAGTGATACATAAGATAGTGTGAGGAGTGAGGAAGGTAGGGCAGTGATACACGAGGGAGAGTGAGGAAGGTAGGACAGTGATACATGTGGGAGAGTCTGGAGTGAGGAAGGTAGGAGAGTGATCCACGAGGAAGAGTAAGGAAAGTGGGGTAGTGATAATCAAGAGAGAGTAAAGAATGAAAAAGGTAGGCCAGTGTTACACGAGGGAGAGAAAGGAAGGTGGGAGAATGATATATGGAGGAGAGTGAAAAGTGAAGAAGGTAGGGATACACGAGGGATAGTGAGGAAGGTAGGACAGTGATAAAAGAGGGAGAGTGAGGAAGGTAGGACAATAATACATAAGGGAGTGTTGAGAATGGGGAAGTTAGGACAGTGATACACGAGGGAGAGTAAGGAAGGTAGGACATCGATATATAAGGAGGAGTGAGCAATGATGAAGGTAGGACACTGATACATGAGGGAGAGTATGGAGTGAGGAAGGTAGGACAGTGATATACGAAGAAGAGTGAGGAATGTTGGGCAGTGATACATAAGGGAGAATAAGGAATGAAGAAGGTAGGCCTGTGATACACGATGAGGAGTAAGGAAGGTGGGATAATGATACATAAGGGAGTATGAGGTATAAGGATGGCATGCCCGTGATACATAAGAGACAGTGAGGATTGAGGATGGTAAGCCAGTGATACACGAGGGAGAGTGAGGAAGATCGATGGTGATACATGAGGGGATGGGGGAAAGTAGGACAATGATACATAAGGGAGAGTAAGGAAGGTAGGATAGTGATACATAAGGGAGTGTTAGGAATGGGGAAGGAAGGACGTGATACACGAGGGACAGTGACTAAGGTACGACAGCGATACATAAAGGGGAGTAAGGAATGAGGAAGGTAGGACACTGATACACGAAGGAGAGTGAGGAAGGTAGGATAGTGATATATAAGGGAGAGTAAGGAGTGAGGAAAGTATTTCAGCGATATACGAGGAAGAGCGAGGAATGTGGGGCAGTGATACATAAGGGAGAGTAAGGATTATAGAAGGTAGACCAGTGATACACGAGGGAGAGTGAGGGAGGTGGGGAAGTGAAAAATAAGGGAGATTAAGGATTAAGGAAGGCAGGACAGCGATACACGAGGGAGAGTGAGAAAGGTAATACAGTGATTCACGAGGGAGAGCACGGAAAGTAGGACAGTGATACATAAATGAGAGTTAGGAATGAGGAAGGTGGGTCAATGATACACGAGGGAGAGTGATTAAGGTAGGACAGTGATACATGAGGGAGATGGAGAAAGCTAGGACAGTGATACATAAGGAGGTGTGAGGAGCGAGGAAGGTAGGAGAGTGATACAGGAGGGAGAGTGAGGAAGGTAGGATAGTGATACACGAGGGACAGTGAGGAAGGTACGACAGTCATATATAAGGAAATGTGAAGAGTGGGGAATGTAGGACAGTGATAAACGAGGAATAGTGAGAAAGGTAGGACAGCGATACATAAGGGAGAGAGAGGAATGAGGAAGGTAGGACAGTGATACACGAGGGAGAGTGAGGAAGGTAGGACAGTGATACAGGAGGAAGAGTGAGGAAGGTAGAACAGGAATGATGTGTGAGGAATGATGTGGGTAGGACAGTGGTACTTGATGGAAAGTGAGGAAGTACGGAAGGCAAGACCTTGATACACGAGGAAGAGTCAAGATTGTGGCGCAGTGATACACAAGGGAGAGTGATGAATGAAGAAGGTGGTACAGTGATACACGCGGAGGAGTGAGGAAGGTAGAACAGTTATACAAGAGGGAGAGTGTGGAAGGTAGGACAGTGATACATAAGGGGTTGTTAGGAATGAGAAAGGTAGGACCGTGATAAAAGAGGAAGAGTGAGGAAAGTGAGACAGTGATGTATAAGGGGGATTGAGGAATATGGAAGGTAGGACGCTGATACACGAAGGAAAGTGAGAAAGGTAGGACAGTGATACATGAAGGAGAGTAAGTAGTGAGGAAGGAAGGACAGTGATATACGAGGAATAGTGAGGAAAGTAGGGCAGTGATACATAAGGGAGAGTAATAAATGAATAAGTAGGGCAAGTGATACACGAGGGAGAGTAAGGAAGGTGGGACCGTGGTACATGAGGGAGAATCAGGAATGAGGATGGTAGGGCAGTGATACATAAGGGAGAGTGAGGAATGAGAAAGGTAGGCCAATGCTACACGACGGGTAGTGAAGAAGGTGGACAATAATACATAAGAGAGAGTGAGGAATGAGAAACGTAGGCCCGTGATACACGAGGGAGAGTGAGGAAGTTAGGAGAGTGATACAGGAAGGAGAGTGAGGAAGGTTGGGAAGTGATGTATAAGGGAGAGTGAGGAATAAGGAAGGTAGGACATTAATAAACAAGAGAGAGTGAAGAAGGTAGGATAGTGATTCACTAGGGAGAGTGAGGAAAGTAGGACAGTGTTATATAAAGGAGTGTGAGAAATGAGGAAGGCGGGTCAGTGATACACGGGGGAGAGTGAGGAAGGTAGGACAGTCATACACAAGGCAGTATGAGAAGTGAAGAAGGCAGGACACTTATACTCGAGGGAGAGTGAGGAACTTATGACTGTGATAGATAAGGGAGAATCAGGAATGAGAAAGATAATCCAGTGATACAAGAGAGAGAGAGTGCGTTAGGTAGGAAAGTGATACATGAAGGAGGGTGAGATATGAGGAAGGTAGTACAGTGATACATGAGGGAGAGTGAGGAAGTTAGGACAGTTATACATAAGGGAGAGTGAGGAATGAGGAAAGTGGGTCTGTGATACTTGGGGAAGAATAAGGACGGTAGGACAGTGATACAAGAGGGAGAGTGAGAAGTAAGGATGTTTGGACAGTGACACACGAGGGAGAGTGAGGAAGGTAGGACAATAGTACAGGAGGGAGAGTGAAGAACGTAGGACAGTGATACATAAGGGAGAGTGAGAAGTGCGGAGGGTAGGATAGTGATTCACGAGGGAGATTGAGGAAGGTAGGAGAGTGATACACGACGGAGAGTGAGGAAGGTATGACACTGATACATAAGGTAGGGTGAGGAATGAGGAAGGAGGACCAATGATACACTAGGGAGAGTGAATATGGTAGGACAGTGATGCATGAGGAACAGTGAGTAGTGAGGAAGGTAGGACAGTGATACACTAGGAAGAGTGAAGAAAGGTGGGCAGTGATACATATGGATACATATGGGAGAGTGAGGAATGAAGAAGGTAGGCCAATGATGCACGAGGGAGAGTAAGGAGGGTGGGACAGTGATACATAAGGGAGAATGAGGAAGGTAGGCCAGTGATACACGGGGGAGAGTGAGGAAAGTAGGACAGTGATACATGTGGGAGAGTGAGGAAGATATGACAGTGATTCTTGAGGGAGAGTGAGGAATGAGGAACTTAGGCCAGTGATACACGAGGGAAACTGATGAAGGTAGGACAGTGATACATGAGGGAGAGTGAGGAGCGAGGAATATTGGACAGTGATACATGAGGAAGAGTGAAAAGTGTGGAAGGTAGGAAAGTGATACACAATGGAGAGAGGAAGGTTGGACAGTGATACACGAGGAAGAGTGAAAAAGGTATTAGAGTGACACATAAGGAAGAGTGAGGCATGCGGAAATTAGGCCAGTGATACATGAGGGAGATTGAGGAGTGAGGAAGGTAGATTAGTGATTCATGAGGGAGAGTGAGGACTGTGGAAGGTAGGACAGTGATACATGAGGGAGAGTGAGGAGTGAGGAAAGGAGGACAGTAATACATGTATGAGAGTGAGTGGTGAGGAAGGTAGGAAAGTGGTACATGAGGGAGAGTGAGGAGTGTGGAAGGTAGGACAGTGATACACGAAGGAGAGTGAGGAAGGTTGGACAGTGGTACATGAGGGAGAGTGAGGAGTGAGGAAGGTAGGACAGTGATACACTAGGGAAAGTGAGGAAGGTAGGACAGTGATACATGAAGGAGAGTGAGGAAGGTTGGACAATGGTACATGAGGGAGAGTGAGGAGTGAGGAAGGTAGGACAGAGACACACGGAGAGTGAGGAAGGTAGGACAGTGATACACGAGGGAGAGTGAGGAAGGTATTACACTGATTCACGAGAGAGAGAGAGTGAGGAAGGTAAGACAGTGATACATAAAGGAGCGTGAGGAGTGAGGAAGGTAGGACAGCGATACATAAGGAAGAATGAGGAGTGGGTAAGGTAGTACAGTGACACATGAGGGAGAGTAAGTGAGGTGGCACAGTGATACATAAGGGAGACTGAGGAATGAGGAAGGTTGTCCAGTGATACATAAGGGATACTGAGGAATTAGGAAGGTTGGAGCTGATACACGAAGGAGAGGGAGGAAGGTACGACAATGATTCATAAGAGTGTGAAGAGTGATGAAGGTAGTCCAGTGATATACGAGGGAGAGCGAATAAGGTAGGACAATGATACATAAGGGAGAGTGAGGAAGGATGAACGTAGGCAAGTGATACATAACGGAGAGTGAGGAAGGATGAACGTAGGCCAGTGATGCATGGGTGAAAGTAGTGAGTGTTGAAGATCCTGAGAAGATAATGCATGAATAAGATATATGTGAGGAGGGAGGGGAGATATCGTGAGAGGGATAGATGATATCGTGAGAGGGAGGGAAGATAACGTGAGAGGGAGGGAAGATATCGTGAGAGGGAGGGAAGATATCGTGAGAGGGATGGATGATATCGTGAGAGGGAGGGAAGATAACGTGAGAGGGAGGGAAGATAATGTGAGAGGGATGGAAAATAACGTGAGACGGAGGGAAGATAATGTGAGAGGAAGGAAAGATAACGTTGGAGGGAAGGAAAATATCTTGACAGGGAGGGAAGATAACGTGAGAAGGGGGAGAGATAGCGTGAGAGGGAGGTAAGATAACGTGAGAGGGAAGGAAGATAAAGTGACAGGCGGAAGAAAGTCTGACCGTCACTCATACAAAGCATATACCACAATGTTGTCTAATGGCTTTTGAGTTTTCTAACCAAAGTATACGATCATGTGATCATGTACGGCATGTGATATCAGATAGATCTAGATTTCTTCCGTTTCAGAATGATTAACGACACCTTACCTAGTTAGTCATATCTATGTATCAAACTCAACAAAATGTGTGACATGGGTCATATATCCTGCATGCGATACGAGGGGGTGTAACCTTCGAATTATTTGAACAACTGAGGAAGGTGTTCAAATTTCTTCGATCGGTGGTTATAACCTGATGATGATCTTAATGACCCTAGCTAGCAATCGCAGGATCTACAGCCAACTAATTAACCAACCAAAATGTAAACAAATACAAAGACTACTCATACTAAGAGCCATACGGGTCTATTTCTCATGAAGTGACATTTTTGCTACAGCAAAGCTTTAGATGTCTGGACTAAAGAAAGCTTTTAACCATATGCCCACCATGACAGGACAAATACCATACGACTGTACGTAACAAACAGTTGCTTCTGCTCCCGAGAGGTGGCTTCTTGTTTGACCCCCTGCCATCAGCTAGACCATGTAAAACTAAACCAATGTGAGACCACTGTGCAGCTCAGAAGTGGGCTCTTCCGATGTCTGTTTCTTTCCCTAAACCACTAATCTTTGGAGCTCTTTACCATTTCAGGCCTTTACTAAGAGTTAAAACTTCCTTTCTTCTTTAGCCTTTTTGCTTGACAGTAACGCTTCTTTTGTTTTGTCCACGTGCAGGCTGTCCTTAAGTACGCTCCTGTTCCAGTACCCGACATTTTATTTCTTATACTATTAGGTTCCGCTAACAAGTTTCATGTTGCTGTGCTTTACAGTGGCTTTCATCTTCCTGTGTTATTGTTGTTGTATGCAACACCCACGCCTTATCTGTCTGCAGGGCTCGAGCATCTGGTCGCCAGCCTAAATGTTCTGAATTTTTAAGTCCATTTGTTGTACTCCTTGTGGTGTACAGTGAGATAGCGTCCTCTTTTATTTTGACTTCGACCAAGATATTTTTCTCCGGCGAGCGAGCCTCTTCCAGCAGATATACCTGCTGTTATACAGAACAAATGTCTTTTATGTAATGCTCTACAGACAGTTAAACAATACTCTTTTCTCTTCCAGCTCCGGCCAGAGGATTACCGGCCAACAGGAAATTTTTTGAATATTCATTAATGTTTTATTTTGTGCGCTCTTGGGATACGTGTCGTGTGTTTAGTGAGGTATGTTATTTGACTCAGATGGTCTCAGTGCTATATTCTGAGGAACTGTAGAATCCTACAGCAAATGGCATGCTTTCGTTTCTTTCAAAGTCCAGAGCGGCCGTGGTGACTGCATATTCTGCACAGTCCTTATCGTACCCATGTCTCTTTCCAGAAAAATCTTTCACACATCTTGTTATGGGGCTCCTCTATACCCTACGACATTGGGCTGATTAGTATGAAATGAAATGGCAAGAATCAGGGTTCCGTGTAATTCCGTGGATGGCTGTGTATTCTGAGAACCTGTCTTGTCCGTCGAATTATATATATTTTTTCTTTTAACATACTCCAATATTTCTAACCGACTGAATACAGCTTTCTCCTCAAGCACTTGGTGGAAAGAAGTGGAACCTCCCCATCTGGCTGTCGCATCTTTAAAAGGGGCTTTGAAAGGGGTCTGCAAATCCATCCAGTTGCCTGAGCTCCAATCGTAAGTACCGAGAGGATTATGAAACCCTGCACCTCCGGCTGTGGATGTTCAAGCGATGCACCTTAATCGAGAAGTTGACCGTAATACTTAAGAACCATCGACTGGCCATCCACCGTCATTTGAAATAATTGCAGATCAACTTCAAATATACTGTCTTTAAGGTATCGTTTGCCCAGGTATGACCCATAGAGGCAAAACGAAAATCAACGTTGTACTAGTTAGCATCCTGGCACCGAACACATTCACGGGCCACCCAGTGTCGAGCGCAAAGGTTCGAATCCTGGTTGCGGCAATCGGTCTTCCACAGATAACCAAGCTGTTCATCCAACGTCTGGGATTGGCTGATAAATTGGGGATATGGCTCAAACTATGGAATATATATTGGGGTGTCTGAATGTGTGTGGATGTAGCCAAGATGAGAAGAGAGGAGAGATAGGTCGTATGATTGAGGAAAGAAACCTGGATGTTTTGGCTCTGACTGAAACGGAGCTCAAGGGTAAAGGGGAAGAGTGGTTTGGAAAAGTCTTGGGAGTAGTCAGGGGTTGGTGAATGAAGAAGAGCGAAAGAAAGAGTAGCACTACTCCTAAAGCAGTTCTGGGAGTGTGTGATAGAGTGTAAGAAATTAAGTTCAAGATTGATGTGGATAGAACTGAAATTGGATGGAGAGAGATGGGTGATTATTGGTGCTTATGCACCTGGTCATGAGAAGAAAGATCATGAGAGGCAAGTGTTTGGGAGCAGTTGAATGAGTGTGTCAGCAGCTTTGATGCACGAAACCGGGTATTAGTGATGTGTGATTTAAATGAGAAGGTCAGTAATGTGGCACTTGAGGGTAAAATTAGTGTACATGGGATATTCAGTGTTTTTAATGGAAGTAGTGATGAGCTTGTGGATTTGGGTGCTGAAAAAAGATTGGTGATCGGGAATACCTGGTTTAAAAAGAGGGATATACATAAGTATACGTATATAAGTAGGAGAGATGGTCAAAGGGCATTATTGAATTACGTATTGACCGATAGGCGTGTAAAAGAGAGACTTTTGGATGTTTATGTGCTGAGAGGGGTAACTGGTGCGATGTCTTATTACTATCTTGTAGAGGCGAAGGTGACGATTTGTAGAGGATTCCAAAAGACAAGAGAAAATAGTGTGGAAAAGAGAGTGGTGAGTGTAAGTGAGCTTGGAAAGGAGACTTGTATGGTGAAGTACCAAGAGAGACTGAGTGTAGAATGGCAAAAAGTGAAAGGACGTGACGTAAGGGGAATGGGTGAGAGATAGGATGTATTTCGGAAAGCAGTGATGGTATGTGCAAAAGATGCATATGGCATGGGGAAATTAGGAAATGGGCGGATTAGAAAGGCTAGCGAGTGTTGGGATGAAGGAGAAAAGTTGTTAGTGAAAGAGAGAAGAGAGGCGTCTGGACGGTACTTACAAGGAGTGCAAATGATTTGGAGATGTATAAAAGAAGACGGCAGCAGGTCAAGAGGAAGATGCAAGGGTTTGAAAAGGGGAGATATGAGAGATTGGGTGAGAGTATCATTAAACACTAGGGAGAATAAAAAAGAATTGGAAGGAGGCAAGTAAAGCGCGATAGACATGAGAACAAATAGGAACATCGGTCAAGGGGCCAAGGGAGGAAGTGATAACAATTAGTAATGAAGTGAGGAGATGGAGTGAGTATTTTGCAGGTTTGTTGAATGTGTTTGATGATAGAGTGGCAGATATAGAGTGTTTTGGTCGAGGTGGTGTGCAAAGTGAAAGGGTTAGGGAAAATGATTTAGTAAACAGAGAAGAGGTAGTAAAAGCTTTGCGGAAGATGAAAGCCGGCAAGGCAACGGGTTTGGACGGTATTGCAGAGGAATTTATTAAAAAAGGGGGTGACTGTAGTGTTGACTGGTTGGTAAGGTTCCTTAACGTATGTATGAATCATGGTGAGGTGCCTGAGCATTGGCGGAATGCTTGCATAGTGCCATTGTACAAAGGCAAATGGGAAAAGAGTGATGCTCAAATTACAGAGGCATAAGTTCGTTGAGTATTCCTGGTAAATTATATGGGAGGTTATTGATTGAGAGGGTGAAGGCATGTACAGAGCGTCAGATTGGGGAAGAGCAGTGTGGTTTCAGAAGTGGTAGAGGCTCTGTGGATCAGGTGTTTGCTTTGAAGAATGTATATGAGGAATACTTAGAAAAGCAAATGGATTTGTATGTAGCGTTTATGGATCTGGAGGAGGCATATGATAGAATTGATAGAGATGGTCTGTGCAAGGCATTAAGAATATATGGTGTGGGAGGCAAGTTGTTAGAAGCAGTGAAAAGTTTTTATCGAGGATGTAAGGCATGTGTAC
>JAUUDZ010058185.1:0-10322 GCA_032361705.1 Panulirus versicolor | reverse complement strand
CTAGTTTTCTGCTGTTGTTTTTGGAGTCATTACACGAACAGAATCTCCAAAAAGTTTGTAGGTGAAGGGGGTATGTGCATTTAAGGCTCCCCTCAAAATTATTGATTAGGGTCATTATACGGAAGGGGATTGGGGGAGCTTTTAGGTGAGGAGACCATTACAAACGAGGGGCTCCCTCTGTGCTTACAGGTAAAGGGGCAATTACTCAGGGGGTTGGGAGGATGGGGGGGGGGGGACTGTGTAAGTGAATGGGATATTACACAGAAGGGTTATTCAAGAACAGTAAGATACCGTAGGCTTATCACATTGGCCAGGCCATCCCTGGGATTACTGAAGCCCAAGGGTAAAAAGGAATTGATAGAGGAGGGTTTTGCTCAGGCTGGAAAGGTTCGCAGATTAACGCAGAGGCTGTAGATCCTTCATGAAGCAGATAGACGTGATGGTGTTATCAGTCTGTGCCTCCCTAGGTGAAGTGTTCAAAGTTAGAGAAGTATTGAGATTTAGTCGCTGAACTTAACCTAATATCAGTTACCCTTAACGTGCATAATGGCTTGACGATCTCCTCATCCTGGTGGGCTCCCCGACGGTCATTTGTTATCAGCGATCTGATGAACTGTGTGATGCTGGTAGTGTGGATAACGATGCATGTTGCTAATCTATTGGCCTGGGGATCAATCCCTGGCGACAGCTGACAGCCAACGGCCTACTAAACTATTCACACTTCTGGTTGTGGTGCATAAATGGGTATGACATCTGTGACAGACGTGGTTATTTACAGTGTATCAAGGGATGTCCAGGTCCGGGGACATGGCCTTCACTGAGAGCCCCAGTGAGTTGCAGGGCGCTGGGATATAAGGGATAAAAATAGATAAAAATATAGAGTTAGACTGATAAAAGTTAACTGTGTTGCATGACCGGGTAATACAGCATTCAGTCGTAATCTGCTGCATGACCAGCTAACTCCAACAGTCAGTCAGGATTTGCTGTATGACCAGCTAGATCTAGCAGTTAATCAGTCTGTTCTTCATGGCCAGGTAGCTCCAGTAGGCACCCTATGATCCATGTTCTCTGACATGTCTCTCCCGGAACAGGTGACGGCAAGCAATCTGGTGGGGGTGGACCAGTCAGGACAGACGGTAGAGGGGGTGGGCAAGCCAGATGGGGCGGCCGCCCACATTCACATGGGCATCCGACGTGTTCGACCCGACGCCAAAGTCGTTATGCACACCCACCAGCCCTACGCCACCACACTGGGTCAGTCTGTGCGACCATTACATCCCCCGCTGTTCCTCCTCACTACCACTCCATCTCCGTTAGATCTCGTTATATCATATTGTTATCAGCTGTCATATAAACCTTTATATGATATATGACTGTCCTTACGTCATCTCCAATTCCCTTTGTAGCTCTGACGTGGTAACAGTCAATTATCACCCTAGGCCTTAAGCAATATCTCTCAGTTAATGCCTTAGCTCTTACGTATTAACTGTTACTTATCATACTAGCCCTTCAGCAATGACTGTCAGTTATCAATACAAGCCTTCACGCAATATCTGCCAGTTATCACCTTATCCCTTATGTAATAAATGTAAGTTATGTATTAACAGTCATTTATCACACTAGCCCTCAAGCAATGACTGTTAGCTATCACCAAAGCCCTTAACTATCAGCTATCACCAAAGCCCTTAACTATCAGCTATCACCGAAGCCCTTAACTATCAGCTATCACCGAAGCCCTTAACTATCAGCTATCATCGAAGCCCTTAACTATCAGCTATCACCGAAGCCCTTAACTATCAGCTATCACCGAAACCCTTAACTATCAGCTATCATCGAAGCCTTTAACTATCAGCTATCACCGAAGCCCTTAACTATCAGCTATCACCGAAGCCCTTAGCTGATAACCGTCAGTTATCACTCTGGACCTTAACGTGATAGATGTCTGTTACATTCTATTGCACCTCAATGTTCCACACACTATCTTCTTACACCATATTTGCCATCTTCAGTTCTGTGCACCATATATATCCCCTTCACATTTTCCATACACCATCTTCACCTCACACCAGTGCTATAACTTCCCCTCTATACCCTTCCCCATCACTATCACCTTCCCATTAAAACCATCTTCAGTAAACAACACCATCTCCATTTACAGTAACCTTCTCTACACACTATCACTAGTAGTCTCAACCATCATCATCGTCTTCGCTACAACCACAAGTCATTCATTTGTATTTACACTATGATTGTATAACAATAACGCATGATTCTAATAAGTCAGTTATCGTGGTGTCCAGTCGAGGATGATACGTAACACTGACACTGTTCTTCAGCTGTTATGAAGGACCCGAAGCTGTTGATGATTCAGCAGAACTCCCTGTATTTCTATCAGACCGTCGCCTATGATACCAAATACAGTGGACCTGCGATGGCTATAGAAGCGGGCATGGAACTTGGGCAAGTGTTGGGTAAGTAGGAGAGCCAAGGCTGTTTTTATGTAGGTAAGAAGAGGAATTAATGTAATTAGTGGGTAAGCAGGATAGTTTCTCCTCGTAACAAGAGAATTAAGAACAGTTCAAGAACGATGCTGAATTAGGACGAAATCTTAACCTTCGTATCTGCCCGAAAAGATGGTGCCAGCACTAACATCTCTACCTGATCTAATTACCTGCTATCTTGGTTTCGTTAAGCACATGGAGTAGGTAGAATAGTCTCCTGAATTCAGGATGATCGCATGTCGCCAGTTCCCCCTGAGTGTTCTGTTATATAAGAATGTGACGGATAAATCTGGAATGATATCGTCAAAGAAAACGATATGGACGTAGCTTGGAAAAACTTCAGTAAAACTTTCAAAGCAGTAGAGGGAGCTTAATCATATGCGTTTTTCCAAACTTAAACTAAAACAGTGGAGCGATGAAACAATAGAGTGCATGCTGTAAAGAGGCAGAAAGGAGATCCCTTGACTGCCATTTTCAGCAAGTCATTTGCTCTGGGTTGCGTCCCAGAGGAACGGACGTTGCCAATGCAGCAAGTTTCATGAAAGGAAATGAATTACTGTCCGGAAATCATTGTTCAGTTCACTTAACATCTGTAGCTAATAGTAAACTTAAGGAAACCATCATTCCGGTCAAAATTGCTATCCATTTAGAGGACAACTGCTCAGTAGACGACTCTCAACATGGTTATTGATGAAGTCGCCCATGTCCGACAAACCTGCTTGATTTCTTTTACGATACAATCTGAAAGCAAGATTAAAGTAAGATTATTGATGTCATGAATTTAGGTTTTCAATAAACATCTGACAAATTTTCTCATCGAGAGTTTCAAGCATCAAGCAAAAGTTATGTGAACTGGTACACGTGGTGAGGATATTGGCTGAGTGGTCGTAAGCACAGAATTACGATGGATAGTCACGCTTTACGTAACAAGCGGTGTACCACAGGGATCAGCCTTGGAACCGGTTCTCTTTCAGATATACATTAAGGACACAGATAATGGCCTGAATTGTACGATATCGAAATTCGTAAACGATACGAAACTGGGAAATACATCTTCAAGGGAATTTGAACGTCTGCAGCTTTAAATGGACATTGACAAACTGATGGACTGCGGTCACTGTTGAATAGATTCTAATATCGGTAAGTGGTAAGTTTTACCTATTAGAAAACACGAGAAGGCAAGCTACAGTACGAAATCTGTTAAGCTGAATGAATTAAATGAGGAAGAAGACTTCGGTTTAATAATTTCTGGTGACTTAAAACAAAGTGGTGCAGAGAAACAGTGAAAAGGAGAAACAATATTACCAGATTCATAGGTTGGGATTTTAAATGTACTCCTAAGGAAGTTATCCCCACGCTTTACTGGTCATTGGTGCTTCCCCACCTTGAATACTGTGTTCAGTTTTGGTACCCTACTCCAAAAGAAACATAGACAAGATGGCGATAGTACAGAGACGAGCAACCAAGATGAGTCCCGAACTGAAGAACAGATCCTCTAAGAACCGACTAAATGACTTGAATATATTTCAGCTTAGAAACGAGAAGCTTCAGAGGTGGTGATCCAATACAGGTATTTAGAATTATCAAAAGCTTCGAAAATACTGATCTGAGAAGCTTCACTGCTCGTAGCAATGGATACAGACTCGTGAGCAAAGGTTTTTTTCGTCGAATGAGGCGAAATGCATTTTCTTTACAGGATTTAAAACAAATGGTATTATCTGTAAATAGAGTAATTGCAAGCAGTATTATAAGTACGTGTAATACTAGACGATAAATAAATCGCTCCAAATGAATGAATGATAGTATTAGTGCTTGCTTGGTTACATGAATGGGCTACAGGCTTTTCTTAAGCATTTGTCTGCCCCTCCGCTCTCACCGTAGTAATCGACCAGTTTCTGATATCTTCTGATATTACAAAACAGCCTAGGAAGGAACCCAGTGGTATGTCCCTATTTGAATCTTTTTGCATGTCTTATGTGTTCCTTCATAATGGCAGTCATTCTTATTTTCTTGGCTAGGATCCTTTCAGCGCCATGCAGGGCTGCATCTTAAGGTTACTAGAATTACTGGGACATGATAATTGCAGAATAAAAGATATTTTGATACAGTGATGTGATACCTTCTGTAAGATACAGTAACTAACAATAATTTGATACCCTCTGTGAGATACAGTAACTAACAATAATTTGATACCCTCTGTGAGATACAGTAACTAACGATAATTTGATACCCTCTGTAAGATACAGTAACTAACAATAATTTGATACCCTTTATAGATACAGTAACTAACAATAATTTGATACCCTTTATAGATACAGTAACTAACAATAATTTGATACCCTCTGTAAGATACAGTAACTAACAATAATTTGATACCCTCTGTAAGATACAGTGACTAACAATAATTTGATACCCTCTACTGATACAGTAACTAACAATTATTTGATACTCTCTGTAAGATACAGTGACTAACAATAATTTGATACCCTCTGTGAGATACAGTAACTAACAATAATTTCATACCCTCTGTAAGATACAGTGACTAACAATAATTTGATACTCTTTATAGATACAGTAACTAACAATAATTTGACACCATTTATGAGGTTCAGTAGATACTATGGTCGTAGCATAACTTACGATGTCCAGGTTATGTTGGCAGGAGACAAGGACATCCTCTTCATGGGCAATCATGGCATCATGAGCGTGGCCTCCACCATCTCCCAAGCTTTCAACCTCCTGTACTACCTCGAGCGGGCGGCCATGATCCAGGTCAGTTACCACTCGCCCCTCCTTCCCAACAGGTCATGCAGGTCGAGCACACCTGATCATAGCTACAGATGTGGTACGTGGGAGTACTCTGGATGAGGGATGTAGAGAGGAGCAGAGGAATGAGAGTTGATTCGCTCCTGTTGTCGAGAGCAGACACAGAGCTGTGGGTGAGGTGAGTTTGCCACACGCAGGAGCTGTGATAAACGTGTGTGTGTGTGTGTGTGTGTGTGTGTGTGTGTGTGTGTGTGTGTGTGTGTGTGTTTGTGTGTGTGCAAATGAAACCATTGTTTGTCTATTCCGGACACTACTTCACTAAGACGGAAATGGCAAAGAAATTAGAAAATAAATGAGTTAAGATGAGAGGGTGTCAACAAACCTCTGGGATAATATGAAAAGTTTTGGAAGAAGGTACATAGTATGAAGAGAACAGGAGAACATAAGATAACATTAGTAGAGTGTACAGATTGGGAAGTGGTAATATACAAAGAAAAGGTGAACAGATAATGGAGTATTTTGAAGGACTGTTGAATGACTTAGATGATAGGGTGACATATAGAGGTGTATAGGATGTGGAGGTATGCGAAGCGAAAGAATCATGACAAGTTATCTGGTAAAACAAGAAGAGGTGGTGAATACTTTGGGTAAGATGAAGTGTGGCTGTTGGAATTTTGAACGCACTGCGTGACAGTGTTGCTGACTGGTTAGTCAGCATTTTAAAGAGTGTATTGCCCAACCTAAGGTGCCTGAGGATTTAGTGAGTACCTCTATAATGCTACTGTATAAAGCTAAGGAAGACAAATATGAATACTCGAAATATAGAGGAATGAGCTAATTGAGTATACCTAGTGAGTTGTATGAGAGTTGTGGTGATGAAGAGAGAGCAGCAGGCTAGGGAGGGGCACTGTCAACCACAGGATATGTTCCTGCATCTGACCTCCTCATCCATAACTTAGACCTTGTTTACACTCTGATGTCTAATTGAGTATAACTGATAATATCTGCGTGTTTTCCTTATTTTTTGTCCTCTGTAACTTGAAAAGCCCCCGTTTATACATTTTTGACGTGAGACTTCAAGAAAATATAGCTCGTGTTCCCCATGACCCTTAACCTCAGTTGACCTGAGTCTCCTTGACAGGTTCTGGCGACGGCGATGCAGAAGGAGTTAAAAGTCCTGCCGGACAGCCAGTGTGGGCCGATAGCGAGTGCCATCAGGCATGATCTCCAGAGCAACTCTGACGTCCACTTCTATGCCATGTACAGGCTGCTACGCAAGTCCCAGCCGGACTTTGAACTGTAGTGTCTTCTGCCAGTGGGTTAGAATAAGAGGAAGTATTGATCGCCAACGGTTATCATAGGAGGAAGAATTGATCACCTATGATTATCATAAGACGATCTATTGATAACCTATGGTAGGTGATCTATCTCTTCACAATACATCTTTATCCTTTATAAACTTATGAACACAGAAAACCCTAGCAATAAGCCATGTTAATCAAAAGTATTTCTTCCCATAACATTTTCAGCCATAGATAAATGACAATTCTGAAATCAGATTTTGTAACGTGGTTGTTTGAAGATCTGTAGTGTCTTGGGGTCCCTTGGTTACCTTGGCGCTCCACATGGCTTATGATGCAGGGTTATTCGACTGGCGGCCCGCGGGCCAAATCCGGCCTTTGAGTGGTTTTCCACTGGTCCTTTGACATACTCAGAAGAGTTAAAGTAAATTAATGAAATTAACTATTCATTTAAATCTTACGGGATTTTACATGAAAAGATTTTTATAGTGACCAACTGTGTTAATTAGTTGAATGAAACACGTGATCAATTGTAATAGAGAGTTGAATAAAATGTTTAGAGAAAAAGAAAATGGAAGTAGAATATATGTATGGCCTTTCCATCAATCTGAGTTTCATTATCCGGCCCTACTCGTAAAGTACTTGAATAACCTTGGTTTATGATGTGAAACTTTCCTTGTTAAGCTGAGCTGTATCAGTGACATGATAGAAGATAACAGATAGAAGAGAATGATCAGAGAAATGTCAGAGGAACAGGGATGAACAGGGAACGTGCTATTGATGTCATGAGTGAGGAGCATTTAAATCCAGAGTGTTATTATTCACTTGAGGTGATCATTTGTACGATAAACTCTGCTTTAAGAATTGGTATGGGAGTTAAGGGTTTCAGTGCTATATGGCAAAGAAGCAGGGAGTAGAGATGGAGTGGATTTGATGTCCTTATATATAAACGTACAAAAAATTTAGATATTAATTCAGCAATGGAATAGTGCAGAGCTAAATAAAAAGGTAGGATGAAGCATAGATAGAATGGATATAGAAGGATGAATGTTTAAAGGATGACTAAGGGAGTAATGGGAATAAGGTAAGCAAAAAGGAGACCCAGAACAGAGAGAAGAGGCACGAAAACGCGGTATGTAGAAAGAAGAAAACTTACCAAATATTTTGTGAAACAATATGACACCAATGACGGAGGATTTTGGAAAATTCCCATTGATCTGGCCTCACACTGGTAGCCCCGCCAGTTACCGTTATAAAAGCTATAATGATTACTTATTTAGGAGGAAATAGATATCAAATGGGGCTACCTTCATCATTATGATATTTCCTTCACATACCAGGACGACACGAGTCGTACTGATCATTTCGAAATTCATCTTACCCATCCTGGAAGATACTTTTTTCCCCATGTGTACGTAACAGGGACGTAGGTCTGAGCGAGGATATAAGAATGCCAGGAGAGTCGCTTGCTAAACATCAAAACTGCTTGCAAGTAACAGCTTCTGTGTACCGAGTCGTCATCCAAAATGCAGCTATCATATGACACATTGGCGTATTGTAAATATTTTTTCTCTTATTCAGACGCGTCGTTTTTGTATTGCGTTTAAATTCTAAATGTTGCTTCAGCATATCTGACAGTGAGGAAACGATGTGTAACTACAGTGATGTTTTACCCTAAGAAAAGATCAAGCAATACTGACCAAACGTCAGGCATACAAAGCCCCAAAGTTGATGGCCAGACTGACGCTACGATCCTCTCGTAATCACCAATAACTTCGGCTTTGAAGCATTGATGGGTAGTAGGTCACACCTGCCAAGTGAACCTTATGCAGGTCAGTGCAGTGATTGTAACAGCTGGTGACCTTATTAGATTCACAGTGGCACATCTGAGCTTGCGTCTCGAGGACAATGTCGTGTTCTGGTGAAATAACGTTAGGTGAAATTTTTGGATTTTCTTGTTTTCCTGCCTCATTCAAGACCATCTTAGGAAAAAGAAAAGTAATTTTCTAATCTTACTTGTGGATTATTTTCAGAATCATATGATGTCCAGTAGAGGACCAATATGTTCAATCTTTTTCTCTTCTTTGTAGTTCTCAGCAGTGAGACAGAAGGTCAGTGTTCTTAAGAATGAGGAAATTATATCTTAGTACATTGGTTACACGTAGATTTTCCAGCATCCCTGAGTGATCTTCGACATGTCACAAAATCTATTGATAAATCTCTTCTTGAGTAGATTTCAGATGCAATTCTAAAGTCTTTTGATATATTCTGATTTTGAATTGCATCTGTGTGGCGAAGGGGTCTACCACATCCCCACCTGCTTGACCCTCAGACATCAAGCAGACGTGTAGCTGCGATCACCATCGTCTTGAGTGGCTTGCGTGGCTGTTTATTCCCCTCTGCCACAAGACGTCTGGGGTCAGATACACCCCAGCTGATGCAGGAGGACGGGCCTTCTCTTACCCTACTGGGAACGTACGTAACCCAAGGCTTAAGCCTTGGTGTAGGGCGGACACCACTCGCGAACTGGAGCACATTCTTATGTAATTCCCCTTGAGTGTTACCAGACTCTCCAGCAGATGGCAGTAGCCGCCACGACGTTCGTGACAGTAGTACAACGTTGATCATTTCGTATTTCCAACGCTGTAATCTACATCACTATGTAAACATTTGTTCAAACATGAATATCTGATTACGATGTGAGATTCTAATGGAGATGCAGATCCCCGATAAAGAGATTATGACGGGGAAAACACCACACACACGTCTTTTGTACTGTTTCGATGCCCTTAAACACGTAGCACTTTAAGATAAAGATTTCTTAGACGTATGTAAACACCTGCATCAGTGGTTGGTGCCATTCATAAGATATCAAGAGAAAGAAAGATATATCTAGACACGTCAGGTGGAGTGGGTAGGGTCTTGTGCTAGTGGGGAAGACTTTGAGTTCCACGAGACTACGTCAGATGGTATGGGTTGTAACCCACCATAAGCAAGGGACTGAACTCCCACGAGTCATAGAGCTTTTCCGAAGAGGATAGAGCATGTAGGCCACATACAAACGTTAACAAAACTACAGAGAAACGTTCATGGGGAATGTGGTAGGCTACATACAGACGTTACCAGACCTAGAGAGAAACGTTCATAGGGAATGTGATAGGCAAAAAAGAAAACGTTACCTGACTTACAGAGGAACGTTCATGGGGAATGTTATAGGCCACATAAAAATGTTACCAGATCTACGTAGAAACGTTCGTGGGGAGTATGATAGGCCACATACAAACGTTGCCAGATCTACAGAGAAATGGTCGTGGAGAATGTGATAGGTGACGGAATGCAACATTTAGCATCATCTTGAGCGTTTATAAGAATTGTAAATGGCAGAAAGACAAATATATATATATATATGTATATATATATATCATAGAACATACAAACTTCCAACAGCCAGGATCGAACCCGGGACCCCTGTGCCACAGGCGGGAATGCTACCGCTAAGCTATGGGCCTGGTTAATAGGTAATAACTATTCGAATACTATGTACTCGAACCCTTCGTCTCACGTTGGTGAGCAACGGGGTCTACACCGGTCATTTTCCATCAGGCGCACATAGCCAGCAGATACCGAACCTAACTGTACAACGGGGAGGTATATGAATACGAACAAAGTATTCTCTGTGTGTCGTAGAAGGCGACTAAAAGGGAAGGGAGCGGGGGGCTGGAAATCCTACCCTCTCGTTTTTTTTTTTTAATTC
>JAUUDZ010058175.1:0-10322 GCA_032361705.1 Panulirus versicolor | reverse complement strand
TTATGCACCTGATCATGAGAGGCAAGGGTTTTCGGAGCAGTTGAGTGAGTGTCAGTAGTCTTGTTGCACAAGACTGGATACTAGTGATGTTTGATACTAACCTTCGCCTCCTCCCCCACCCTATGATTCACTTCCGTTTACCTGGTTCCATCCACTACCATGTCCACTCTCAGATATCCAAAACACTTCACTTCCTCCAGTTTTTCTCCATCCAAACTTGCATTCCAACTAACTTTTCCCGAAATCCGCTGAACGTGATAATCTTGTTTTTATTGAAATTTTATATCAACGTTCTCCTTCCACGCACTCTTCCAAACTCAGTCACCAGCTTCTACAGTTTCTCACTCGAATCAGCCACCAGAGCTGTATCATCGGCCAACAACAACTGACTCACTTCCTAGTCTTCTCATCCACAACATACGTCATATTCGCCCTTTGGAAAATGAAACACAATAAGTTCCCAAATGCACTTTTGTATAATATTATGATCACATCGTCAGATAAGACACAAGGATGAGATATAGAACAGTCAGTTGATGTACAAGGAAGAGACGTAGCTTAGGCGCCATGGGTAAACAAGCGTTACCAGATGGAGGTGTTCGGGTTGATGGTGTTCGGGTCTGGCTTCATGCTTGTTATATGATTTTTTTCTATGTTAACAAGAAAGGAAACTGTTTACAAATTTTGCCTACGACAAAGCTATCCAGTTTGTAAAGACGTTCACTAATATTACTTCTACAATTCTTTGTGTAAGTGTTTGTTAAAAAAGATTCAATTATATTTCTCACGGTAAAGGAGTTACAGTCAGTAGCTAAAATGGTGTTTCTCCATTCAATGAAATGGACATAATCTTTAACATGTAAACAAGGCACTTGAGTCTTGTCCTGTTCTTATATCATATATATGTTGCTGAAGTCTAACATAAAAGTCCTTACCCGTCTGCCCAACATATAGCACATTACATTTTTCACAAAGTATTCTGCAAACACATCCCGCAGACTTTTCTGGTGAGTTTTTGATTAAGATATTTCCTATAGTATTGTTATTGCAAAAAAAAGCATTTACATAAAAGGATTTAAGCAACCTGGGAAGTAATGTATACGATATATGTAAGGATATAGCTGTATAGGTAAGGCAATAGCGTTAAATATCGATAATAGCGATATATGTAAGACATAACTTTATAGGCAAGACAGTTGCGCTATATGTAGATAATGATATGTTCTCTAGAACAGCACGAACTGACATGTGTGTGTGTGTGGGGGGGGGGGAAGGAAAAGGATAACTATCTACGTAGATGAGCGTTCAAGTCTCCAAGCAAGATGCAGCAGACGCTACCACCATGGTCAGGTTACTCACCCTAATATACAACCCAGCTTGGTTGTATGACTGGCCAATAACAACATCACTCACTCACGACGACACCTGAAGCTTTTACAACCAGCTACTTCACAACACAACTGCCTCATAACATATCACAACATGGACCCACACAACACAACCATCCAGACACAATACTACGATACAACATTACCCAGCACTACCTTACAACACCATTAAACAACACTACCAGCACTACCTTACTATACTACCATACAATACTACCTTACTATACTACCATACAACATTACCCAGCACTACCTTACAACACCACTAAACAACACTACCAGCACTACCTTACTATACTACCATACAACACTACCTTACAATACTAACATACAACACTACCTTACTATGCTACCATACAACACTACCTTACAATACTAACATACAACACTACCTTACTATACTATCATACAACACTACCTTACTATACTACCATACAACACTACCTCACAATACTAACATACAACACTACTCTACTATACTACCATACAACACTACCTTACAATACTACCATACAGCACCACCTTACAATACTACCATACAACACTACCTTACTATACTGCCATACAACATTACCCAGCACTACCTTACAACACCACTAAATAACACTACCAGCACTACCTTGCTATACTGCCATACAACACTACCTTACAATACTAACATACAACACTACCTTACTATACTACCATACAACACTACCTTACAATACTACAATACAACGCTACCTTACTATACTACCATACAACACTACCTTACAATACTAGCATACAACACTACATAACATCAAAAAATAACATAGGACATCACATCACAACATAACATCTAACATAAAACAGGACATCATATCACAACATAACATCTAACATATCACAGGACATTACAACACAACATAACACAGGACATCACATCACAACATAACATCTAACATAACACAGGACATCACATCACAAAATAACATCTAATATAACACAGGACATTATATCACAACATATCATCTAACACAACGCAGGATATCATATCACAACGTAACATCTGATACAACACAGGACATCACATCGCAACATAATATCTAACATAACACAGGGCAGCACATCACAACATAGCATGTAGCAAAACGCAACATAACATCTAACACAACACAGGACATCACATTACAACAGAACATCTCACACAACATAGGGCATCACGTCACGACATAACATCTAACATAACACAGGACATCACGTCACAACATAACATCCAACATAATACAGGACATAACATCCAACATAACACAGGACATCACATCATACCATAACATCTAACATAACACAGGACATCACATCATAACATAACATCTAGCATAACACAGGACATCACATCACACCATAACATGTAACATAACATACGACATCACATAACAATTTAACATCTAACATAACACACGACGTCACATCACAACATAACATCTAACATAAGCCAGGGTATCACATCACATGACATATAACATGGCACAGGACATCACTTCACAATATAACATCTAGCATAAAACAGGACATCTCGTCACAAAATAACATCTACCACAACACAGGCCATTACATCATAACATATCATCTAACATAACACAGAACATCATAACACAATAAACCATCTAGCACAAAACAGGACTTTACAACACAACATAACATATAACATAACAGAGGACATCATATCACATCATAACATCGAACATAACACAGGACATCACATCACAACATAACATCTAACATAACACAGGACATCACATCACAACATAACATCTAACATAACACAAGACATCATATCACAACATAACATCTAACATAACACAGGACATCACATCACAGCATAACATCTAACTCAACGCAGGATATCACATCACAACAAAACATCTGACACAACACGGGACATCACATCACAACATAACATCTAACATAACACAGGACATCACATCACAACATAACATCTAACATAACAGGACATCATATCACAACATAACATCTAACATAACACAAGACATCAGATCACAACATAACTTCTAACATAAAACAGGACATCATGTCACAACATAACATCTAACATAACACAGGATATCACATCGCAACATAACATCTAACACAACGCAGGATATCACATCATAACAAAACATCTGATACAACACAGGACGTCATATCACAACATAACATCTAAAATATCACAGGACTTTACATCACAACATATCATTTAACACAATACAGGACATCACATCAGAGTATAACATCTACCATAACACAGGACAACACTTCACACCATAACATCTAACATGACACAGGACATCACATCACAACATAATATCTAATATAACACAGGACATCACATCACAACATATCATCTAACACAAGGCAGGATATCATATCACGACATAACATCTGATACAACACAGCACGTCACATCGCAACATAACATGTAACATAACACAGGGCAGCACATCACAACATAGCATGTAGCATAACGCAACATAGCCTCTAACACAACACAAGACTTCACATCACAACAGAACATCTAACACAACACAGGGCATCACATCACAACAGAACATCTAACATAACACAGGACATCACATTACAACATAGCATCCAACATAACACAGGACATCAAATCACAACATAACATCTAACATAATACAGGACATCACATTACAACATAACATCTAACATAACATAGGACATCACATCACAACTTAACATCTAACATAACACAGGACATCACATCACAACATAATATCTAACATAAGACAGAATATCACATCACAACATAACATTTAACATAACACAGGACATCTCTTCACAACATAACCTCTAGCATAACACAAGACATCACAACATAACATCTAACATAAGCCAGGATATAACATCACATGACATATGACATGACACAGGACATCACTTCAAAATATAATATATAGCATAACACAGGACATCTCATCACAACATAACATCTAACACAACACAGGACATCCCATCATAACATATCATCTAACTTAACATAATATCTAACATAACACTGGACATCACTTCACAACATAGCCTCTAACATAACATAAGACATCACGTCACAACATAACATCTAACATAGGCCAAGATATCACATCACATGACATATAACATGACACAGGACATCACTTCAAAACATAACATATAGCATAACACAGGACATCTCATCACAGCATAACATCTAACGCAACACCGGACATCACATCATAACATATCATCTAACATAACATAACATCTAACATAACACAGGACAACACTTCACAACATAACCTCTAACATAGCACAAGACATCACATTACAACATAACATCTAACATAGGCCAGGATATCACATCACATGACATATAAAATGACAGGATATCATTTCACAACATAACATCCAGCATAACACAGTACATATTATCACAACATAACATCTAACACAACACAGGACATCACATCATAACATATCATCTAACATAACACGGGACATCATATCACAACATAACATCTAACATAACGCACGACTTTACATTAGAACGTAACACCTAACATAATAGAGGACATCACATCACAACATAACATCTAACATAACACAGGGCATCACATCACAACATAACATCTTACATAACACAGTACTTTACATCACAACATAACATCTCACATAACACAGGACATCATATCACAACATAACCTCTAACATAACACAGGACATCACATCACAATATAACATCTAACACAACGCAGGATATCACATCACAACAAACATCTAATACAACATAGGATATCACATCACAACGTAACATCTAACATAACACAGGGCATCACATCATAACATAACATCTAACATAACACAAGACATCACATCACAACATAACATCTAACATGACACAGGACATCATATCACAACATAACATCTAACATAACACAGGACATCACATCACAATATAACATCTAACACAACGCAGGATACCAAATCACAACAAAACATTTGATACAACACAGGACATCACACCACAACATAACATCTAATATATCACAGGACTTTACATCACAACATAACATCTAACATAATATAGGACATCACATCACAGCATAACATCTAACACAACACAGGACATCACATCACAACATACCATCTAACACAGCGCAGGAAATCACATCACAACATAACATCTGATACAACACACGACATCACATTGCAACATAACATCTAACATAACACAGAGCATCACATCACAATATAGCATGTAGCATAACGCAGAATAGCATCTAACACAACACAGGACATCACATCACTACAGAACATCTACACAACACAGGGCATCACATCACAACATAACATCTAACATAACACAGGACATCACGTCACAACATAACATCCAACATACCCTGGGACATCACATCACAACATAACATCTAACATACCACAGGACATCACATCATAACATGACATCTAACATAACACAGGACGTCACATCACAACATAACATCTAACATAACACAGGACATCATATCAAAACATAACATCTAACATAACACAGGACATCATATCACAAAATAACATCTGACATAACACAGGACATCATGTCGCAACATAACGTCTAACATAATACAGATATCACATCATAAAAAACATGATACAACACAGGACATCACATCACACCATAACATCTAACATATTACAGGACTTTACATCACAACATAGCATCTAACATACAGGACATCACATCACAGCATAAAATCTAACACAACGCAGGATATCATATCACAACATAACATCTGATACAACACAGGACATCACATCGCAACATGACATCTAACATAACATAGGGCAACACATCACAACATCATCTAACACAACGAAGGATATCACATCACAACATAACATCTGATACAGCATAGGACATCACATCGCAACATAACACCTAACATTACACAGGGCATCACATCACAATATAGCATATAGCATAACGCAACATAGCGTCTAACACAACGCAGGACATCATATCACATCATAACATCTAACACAACACAGGATATCACATCACAACATAACATCTAACACAACAAACGACTTCACATCATAACATAACATATAACATTAGCCAGGATAGTACATCACAATATAACATCTAACATAACACAAGACATTGCATCACAACATAACATCTAACAAACGCAGGATATCACATCACAAAAATAACATCTACCACGACACAGGACAACACATTATAACATAACATCTATCATAAAACAAGACATCACGTCACAACGTAACATCTAGCATAACACAGGACATCACATCACAACATAACCTCTAACATAACACAGGACGTCACATCACAACACAACATTTAACATAACATAGGACATCACAACATAACATCTAACATAACACAGGCCATCACATCACAACATAACATCTTACATAACACAGTACTTTGCATCACAACATAACATCTAACATAACACAGGACATCATATCACAACATAACCTCTAACATAACATAGGACATCACATCACAACATAACATCTAACACAACGTAGGATATCACATCACAACACAACATCTAACATAACACAGACATCACATCACAACATAACATCTAACAGCACAGGGCATCACATCACAACATAACCTCTAACATAACACAGGACGTCATATCACAACATTACATCTAACATAACACCGGACATCATATCCCAACATAATATCTAACATAACACAGGACATCACATCACAACATATTATCTAACATCTAACATAACACAGAACATCACATCACAACATAACATCTAACATAACATAGGGCATCACATCACATAACATCTAACACAGCGCAGGATATCACATCATACCTCATCATATAACATAACACAGGACATCATATCACAGCATAACATCTAACATAGCACAGGACTTTATATCACAACATAACATCTAATATAACAGAGAACATCACATTACAACATAACATCTAATATAACACAGGACCACATCACAACATGACATCTAACATAACACAGGACTTTACATAATAACATAACATCTAACATAACCCAGGATATCATATCACAACATAACATCTAACATAACACATGACATCACATAACAACATATCATCCAACATAAGCCAGGATATCACATCACACCATAACATCTAACATAACACAGGACATCACGTCACAACATAACATCTAACATAACACAGGACATTATATAACAACATAACATCTATCATAGCACAAGACATTACATCACAACATAACATCTATCATAACACAGGGCATCACATCACAATATAACATCTAACATAACACAGGACATCACATCACAACAGAACATCTAACATAACACAGGATATCACTTCACAACATAACATCTAACATAAGCCAGGATATCAAATCACCACAAAAACATCTAACATAACGCAGGACATTACATCACAAAATAACATCTAACATAACACAGGACATCACATCACAACATAACGTCTAACATAAGCCAGGATATCACTTCACAGCATCACATGTAACATAACTGAGGGCACCTCCAACATAAAAGAGGACATGAGACATCTAACAAAACATCTAACATGACACAGGACATCATATCACAACATGACATCTAACATGACACAGGGCATCTCATTACAACATAACATCTAACATTACAGAGGACATCACATCACAACATAATATCTAACATAAGACAGGACATCATATCACAACACAGCATCTAACATAACACAGGACTTTACATCATAACATAACATCTAACATGATTCAAGACATCACATCAAAGCATGACATCTAACATAACACGGGACTTTACATCACAACATAACATCTAACATAACACAGGACATCACATCACAACATAACATCTGACATAACACAGGACATCACATCACAACATAACATCTAACACAACGCAGGATATCACATCACAACATACCATCTGATACAACACAGGACATACCATCGCAACAACATCTAACATAACACAGGGCATCACATCACAACATAGCATGTAGCATAACGCAACATACATCACAACAGAACATCTAACACAACACAGGACATCACATCACAACATAACATCTAGCACAACAAAGGACATCACACCATAACATAACATCTAACATAAGCAAGGATATCACATCACAACATATCCTCTAACATAACACATACATCACATCACAACATAACATCTAACATAACAAATCACATCACAACATAACATCAAACACAACTTAGGATATCACATCACAATATAACATCTAACACAACACAGGACATCACATCTCGAAATATCATCTAACATAACACACGACATCACATCACAGCATAACATCTGACACAACGCAGGATATCACATCACAACATGACATCTAACACATCACAGCTTAACATTCAACACGATACAGGACATCACATCAGACCGTAACATCTAAGACAACAGAGGACATCACATGACAACATACCATGTAACATAACGCAACATAACATCTAACATAACGTAGGACATCACATCACAACATAATATCTAACACAGGCCAAGACATCTCATCACTACTTAATATCTAACATAACACATCACATCACAAGATAACATCTAACACAAACCTAGACATAACATCACAACATAACATTTAGCACACCCCTGGACATCACATCACAACATAACATATAACAACCCTAGACATCGCATTACAGTACCTGCCTTAACATTATATAACACATAGGTACCTAACCAACTGGCAGAACACTTCACGCTACAACACAGTAGTTCACAATACCTCTTAGTCCCTCACAACACAACACAATTTCACACAACACAGAAGTTACGTAAAAACAACAGACAAAACTGTCTTAAAATGGCAGCACAATATGATATAGTGCGCCACAATACAACGCAAAACAATAACTCACAATACGACATTAAGTAACCACAACACAACATAGTACGTTACAACACGGTAGCTCACAACATACCAACGAGTAGCTCAACGCGACACAGCACCGCACAACACTACACAGTGTTTCATGACAAAAACAGTATAACAGAGTACGCCATTAAAGATATAACACAAAGCCGCATAATACAACAAGACACAGCACACAGGGTGTAACAGAACACAGCACCTCAAAATATAGCAAAACACCTAGTAAAAATCGCAACAAAAGACAACACAGTGCCTCGAAACACAACACAGCACAACACAAACAACACAGAACCTCACAACAAAACACATCATAACACAATACTTCACAACAAAAGACATCATAACAAAACACAACACTTGCCAACAAGACGCAATACATCACAAAACAACATAAGACCATTCAATACAACACAAAACAACATAAGATCATTCAATACAACACAAAGCAACATAAGACCATTCAATACAACACAAACCGACATTAGACCATTCAATACAGCACAAAACATAAGACCATTCAATTCAACACAAAACAATATAAGACCATTCAATACAACACAAAACAACATAAGATCATTTAACACAACACAAAACAACATAAGACCATTCAATACAACACAAAACAACATAAGACCATTCAATACAACACAAACCAACATAAGACCATTCAATACAACACAAAACAACATAAGACCATTCAATACAACACAAAACAAAATAAGACCATTCAATACAACACAAAACAACACAAGACCATTCAATACAACACAAAACAACATAAGACCATTCAATACAACACAAACCAACATAAGACCATTCAATACAACACAAAACAACATAAGACCATTCAATACAACACAAAACAAAATAAGACCATTCAATACAACACAAAACAACACAAGACCATTCAATACAACACAAAACAACATAAGACCATTCAATACAACACAAACCAACATAAGACCATTCAATACAA
>JAUUDZ010058164.1:0-10322 GCA_032361705.1 Panulirus versicolor | reverse complement strand
ATATATATATATATATATATATATGCCTTGCATCTGACGGCGTAAACACTCCCAGTTGTTACATTATTGGCCTACAATCTATTAAGGTCTTACTGGTGGTATCATTTTACTGGAAAGCAACATTACAAGCACTTTTTTTTCGAACATGTCTTAGATTAGCTAAGTTGGGAGAACAGGGCAACAATAAACATTTAGACTTGTCCTTATTTGTCACATTTTTGTTGCAAGAAGCATAAAATGTCTTTCTAGCTTTCCAGTAAGCTTGGTTCATTACTTACGTTTAAAAGATTTTCTACGGTTTTGGCATAAGTAGATATCGACCGCATGATGACTGTAGAGCAGATATTTCTTCTCAGCCGAAATAAAGTTTTCTCTGGATTAATGTCTAATGAACCTGAGAAAAATGGAGGGAGAGACCTTCATCAAATGGCTGTTTGGCGTCCTCTGTTGCATACCTACACCGGTAGTGTTATCTCCGGGGTTCCTGCTTTGATTATGTTAGCGACTGCGTCAGTACAAGTGACTAGATTGTTAACAATCATTGATTTAGAGGCCATTAAAGTTCTAACCTGTCTTCATTCGACTGTCAAAGTTTTAGATTCTAAATTGTAAGGTCAGATGACCTCGATGTTCTCCGTTAGGTACTGCCGTATTGTGGCTCCGGGTGTAACCATCGTCAGTGTACCACGGGAGTACCAGGCAGGGAGTGTGATGTCCGTGACCTGGGCTGCGCCGTAGACCCCACCAACGAGTCATCTTACGTGAGACACGCCAGTATAAGACAGTATGAAGACTCATCATGTCATGAGGAACACCATCTTGGATAGCTAGAATATCCCTAGTGCCCAAGTCAGTCATGACTACACAACCCTGAGGGTGCAGTGTGTTAGGTAACCCTAACCTGGACTCTTTAGTGAGCAATAAAGTGATAAAGCCATTCCCTCGTTATTCTCTACCTCTGCTGGCTCCTTGTTGCTCAGTCAGCGAGAGTCGACCACGGAGCCGGAGTCAGGTAATCATAGCCATTATCTGCTGCTGAGACATGCACGTCTTCACAAGGCTCTCGTCGTCGTGGCCATTGTCTGCAGCTAAAGGGTTTAAGGAAATTTCCGAGAATTTCAGTAATCTACTTTCCCAAGCAAGATCTTCCCCGCCTGGTCTTTCTTCTCATCCACTACACACACAAGGCTACTGAAAACTGCTCAGTATTCTGTCCCTCTCACCTCCCTCCAGCCATCACCTGGGCCTCATCCAACGGTTCAAGATGAAGTTTACCATCATCACCATCTGTCACCTAAGATCCCTCGCTCCCAGGTTGCAGTTCAGCAGTAGAACCACATTGGACCGTTGCTAATGTTGATTAGGATCGACTTTCTGTCTTATAATCGATAGCGTAAGTCATATCACCATGTAAAGTACCATGTTACACTATGTATTTTGAGTCTATGTCTTTATGGACTCCGGTGGTGTAGCGGTTAGTGTTCCTGACTGTGACGCATTCAAGGGCCGCACAGGGTCGAGTGCATGGGTTCGAATCCTGGTTACGGCTGTCGGTCCACAGTCAGTCCAGATGTTCATCCACCCCTAGGGGTTGGTCGATAAAATGGGTACTTGGCTCTGGCTAGGATATTTAACGGTAATGGGATTGCGTGAATAGTGCCTCAGCTGCACGTGTCGTCTCGGCTTACATGAATAAAGAATCTCTTACCTGTCTCACTGTGTTGCTTGTATCTTGGGGAGCTGGAAGATCCCTGTATGTCTCATCTCTGTGAGGCTTAAGATTAACTGTAACATCCGTTATGTGCTTCATTTCATTCAACCTTTTGATCGTCATCAGTGGTCACATACCTCGTATCTACCTAAGGACATGATATATATACCTATTCTAGGACAGATATCCCCATCATACAGGAGTCGGGGTTGTGATCATCCTGGTCTACTTTAATAATCAATGTTGAAATTTTTTTCATAAGTGTTTGGCCTGAAGGCTGTTCTGTTCTCGTGATCTTTTACCTTCAACTTACCTGTTTCTCTAACAGTGGACAGTTACCACGTTAACTTTACTGCCCAACTTTATACCGTACTGAGCAATAACGTCCTGTATTGGCTACTACCCCACGTAGAACGTGTGCTGCTGATATCATCAGGTTGTTATATAAGCCGAAACTATGGCCACTCTTGATGTGAGTCAACTTATGAAACATCTTTTGTTGAGGTGTTGAAACATATCACTGACGATGTACGCCTGGCTACAGCTAGCGCACTAGTATGACATCCCGTGTCAGTCTGACCAAATGAATTGAGATGTAATGAATTATGTTTTTGAACATTTATTCAACGCTGTTCTTTCAAGTGAAGCCATACAACTTTTTGATCATCCATCTAATGCGTTGTTGTAATTGAAAACAACAGAGTGGGAGGAGATCGAAAGGCAAGAACGCATCAATTATTTCTGTCAGAACTTAAGGAAAAGAGTTAAAACTTGAAGGAAATTCAAGAGAATCTGAGAGAGAATAACTAAAAAGAAAAAGAGACAGACGGACAGACGCTGCACCGTTAGCTTACGAGGTGAAGAACAGACGAATCAGGGAATCTGCAGAGGGCAGGAGTGGTGGAGGCTTCAGCGCCATTGTTGGGGATAGTGATGGTAATGGCTCTGGTCACACTAAGTGTACCACGTTCCTCCCATCTTCTGATCAGAATGACCGCAGGAGTTCTTTTTTGTATGTGAGTTGGTGAAAATATATCTCATTGTTTACGATGCTAGCGCGGACCAGTTGTTTATTATTACCCTTCGGTAAGACTTAAGATTATCCTTACGTTAAAAGTAACATCCCAAAGACATACACACTGATTTCCGAACATTATAGCGACGACCTCATATGCAAGAGAAGGACCGGAGTACAGTCCTGTATTGAGGTTTCTCACTCGTTTGGGAGAAATGTATCGTCATTGACCAGCAAAGTCATCGCTGATGATGAGCTAGACGAATTCAATCTTGGTAAAGCTGCTCAAGTGAACCAACCGTCCCTCTAGATGTGCTGCCCTGAACAGAGGCCCAGAATATTGTCAGAAGTGTCCTCCTGGCTGACACCTTTATGTACACCCACCAGGTCAGGTAGAACATCCTTCCCACATAATGGGACTTTGTGATCATTGTAAGACAGAAGACTCGATCTCCTCGTCTGCCTGTGAGTTATACTGGAGAAGGTTCAATATCGCCTGTCGGTAGGTCCTTTACATGGGAAGTAAGTTGAGTCAACTATTTTTTTTCTTGCTGCACACATCAGGATAACGTTGCTTCACAGTGTCTCACGTTGTACGGAAAGGAAAATAACGTAGTAGCTGTCTTCTTATGATCAACTGAAGAGTTTTGTGCAGTGTTGAAGCGTGACATATCCGTGAACAGTGATGCCAAGAGTTATGATGAGTTCATCTTTGACAACGTAGTCTCGCGCAGTGATTCCTGATGGCTGGTGCCCTGTGAGGATCATGCATGACACAGGTGCTTCTCGCTGTATTGGGTTGAAAGAGTCTGTCCAAGGTGTAGAAGATTCTTATGGTAGTGAGCATATGTTGCAGCAGGATGTTACCAGAGTTTGTGTTATAGTGTTGAAGAGATTGCATCTGGAGACCAGACTATTGGAGGAAAGATTGTATACGTTTTCGTGCTTTGTTAGGTGTTCAGTTCCTATTTGGCCATAATATTGCCAGGATAAGTGCGTTTTCTGATGCTGTTAGTTTACAGGCTGTGACTAGTGAGGTTCACTTCGTCGCAACTGAGACAATTATCTTCTTTGCGTCATACGTATTATGTTACAATCAATCTGACTCTTAGCAAAGCAGGTAACATGTCTAATGTTAATGACGGTTCGTGTACGGGAACTGATGCTAATTGGGACAACTATACGAGAATTACCTTTGTAAGGAAATGAAGTGTACCCGTTGTGACGCTGATGGACTAGTATCTGGTGAAGATGCTTTGTATTAATGAATGAATGATAACCCTCTTCCTCTCCGTACTGGGACGTGATAACCCTCTTCCTCTCCGTACTGGGACGTGATAACCCTCTTCCTCTCCGTACTGGGACGTCTCATTTGGTAATTGATAGACTGCTTTTGATGTTCTTGTTGACGATGAGTTCTCTAAGTCCCAGAGTAGTAAGTTTGATCTTACAGAGTTTTATGAGGAAATGCTGTGATGCAGGATGGGGCTTAAGATTTTCCGGGATGTCCATGTGTAGATCGGGTGTAGTGACTACAAGATTTGAAACCTGCTCATTTCACTAACAATAACTGTCATACTGGACCCTGGACAGTTCCTTCCATCTGTTTCAGAAAAGAAGACGTCAGGTTAACACTGTCTTGGTGAACGTCTAAACACGGTTGACGTTGCATGAAAAACTGGCGTCCTTCGGCACTCCTCAAGTGGGCTATTAATGAGTCGACTAGGCAGAACCTGGTCATGGTTTACCACCCTGAGTCGCCAGGTATCCTCGCAGGGTTTTCCCGGGTTATGAGGTTATGCTAAAACAATTCTGTTGGACGCTATTCAAAACCTGAGTTGAAGGGCACTCTATGTAAACTTTCCCAATTTTACTAGGACTCACGACTTGTGAGACAGTGTCTGGACCTGCACTGGGAGACTTACTTAAGTTTAGGAGAGAGTGAAAGTATCAAGAGCCTCAGAGTGCCATGGTCATGACCAGTCTTATTCTATGGAGAGGAATACTGAGTACAATCAAGTGGAGAAATTCAAGAGTGAATGTCTACTGAGGCTACTGAGCCAGCTACCCATTTTATCGACTAACAACTGAAGGTGACTGAACAGCTGGTTTGACTCTGGGCCAAATGTTGCTACCAGGATTCGATGTTATGGGTTCGATCTCAGGTAGCCGGTGAATGCATCAGGGTCAGGAACGCTAACCGCTACACCACGATGGTCCATGCTAATAGTTATATCGATATCTGGCAATCCTTAGTATATCAGGTGTGCAAACCCGCGTGTGTGGACGTTACCCTAACCTTTTCCCGTCCTTGATATTGACTACCTCTCCCTGTATCTTGTCTTATTTTCCACGACAACTATATGATTACCAGCCTGCGTGTGACACGTGCTTGACCTACTACATGGGTACACGCAGATGGCTGTTGTTTTCGGTCTGATCCTTCTGTCGACAGATGCATCTGTCACCATCTGGTGTACCTATGACGCTCAAATATGGTTACACTGCCAAGCTGTGAGGTTACGGAGCGCGACTCCTCCCGTCGCGACAGATGTCGTTTGAGTACGCTGGTCTCCTACAGATCACGAGCACAGCCTAGATCAGACTCTCTTGAGAAATCCTGAAAGGCCTTTCCCGTGGGAAGTCCTTGGAATGGTAGTAGATATAAGCAGCCTGTGTAAGTATGATCCCTACTATGTCTGCTACTGTCAAGATGGGCCCCGGTGGTCCCCATCTCCGCCACATTCCACATGTTTACCTGGTATCTCGATGGGCTGCCTGAAGCCTCACCATAACAAAAAGTATTCCCATTAGTCTAGTTGGCGCAAGCGTGAAGTGTAGCCCTGCTGCACCAGCCGTAGTGGTAGACACGCTTATAGGATGTATGGGAGCGAGACGGACCCCTGTCAAGCCACTGTAGAACCCTACTGGCTACCTCTATGTCGACCCAGGGCAGGGTTCATACCAAGCTGTTACCCTGTGTTGTACTTTAGACTTACTGACAATGTTCCAAGACGGTGAAGTTTAAGTGGACTTGATCTTGTTGTAAGACTAAAAACCGTTCATATTGTGGTGTCACAACCCACTCCAACATTTGTCGCCACGGAACAGAGACAACGCAGGGGTGAGCGGAACACACATTTTGTTTGACAGCTTAGGCAGCAAAAGTTTCTCCATTGTCATTTATGACTAAGCCTCACTCGGGGCGTACTGTACAGTGAGACTGTTAACTACAACCTGATCTCTTTGGTCACCTAACACTTGGAAGGCGTCGTATGCCGATAGCTTTCTCCTGCTGTATCCTAGGTCAAGTCATATGTTGCACATGTCGCTGGCTTTGTCAAATACGTTATTCATAACTAGACCTTAGACTGCCAGGATTACTTTTATGGCGAGATGACCCCACTTCTCTTGAGCTCTGATAGCGTCGGACCAAACGTGCAAAGTCTTTTGCTGGTTGATCAACGTGCCCTCCCCTCCACGTCAGGCAGAGGACTGTTTTTCTGTAAACAGGACACAAATATTTCATCCCTGGGGTAGTGCGTAGCTCTGGTAACATGATGTACAACCATCTGCTCTCTCATCCATGGGGAGGAGTGGCCCACTTAAACCAGTCTATGCTCGATTAATAGACCAGAGAACCGAACTGTTCATCTCCACACCATGAGTTCAGAGTCACTTGCTCCTCTCAATCCACTTCATTATCAGGAATGTAACTAAAGGAAACATTATCGGTTTGGAGCATGTTTAGAAATTGGTACCTACTGATCTGCTCATTAACGTCATCATTTCAGATGAAGGACCTCCTCCGACTTCGCAATTACCCTAATACGATGTAATTACTTGCATTCCTAAGTCCATAAATCCCTGGTGGGGTAGTATCTCTTGCAAGGATTTCACGAAGAAGAATATATCCATCAGGAAACACAGTCAGGCGACGTCATCGAAGCGCAGTTCAATCACCTTGGCGACATTGTATTTGTCCTCACCGGGACATGTGGATTGGCTACGACAAATGTCACGTCCGTCCCTGTTCTCGTTGTGTTTGGGAGGATCACTGTGATGACGCCTGCACATAATACAAGTTCAGATGTTGTCAGTGTGTGGATGACCGTCCCTGTTCCGTTTGTGACTGCCTCACATAGATATTGAACGAGGAAATTTAGTCGGTTATGTAAGGAAAATGAAAATATTTCTTGCGCTGAGACTGGGAAGAAAGCAGAGACAAGCACTACGGCATTTAAACCTCATGAATTCTTTGTGTCTCATTTAGAAAATAAGCCTCACAGGTGAACCATCGAGACTTGATTGAACTTTTGCCTACATCACAATCCTCCACTACTTTCAACACTATCTTCCTCAACACAAACTATAATACTTGCCTAACACAGTTTTGCAGACGTTCTTTCTTAGAAAAAAAAATCTCTCTCAACAGCTGAATGATGACCATAAATAAATGATATTATGAAGGGAATATCTCCACATCGTTGCTCAAGTAACTCCAGGGAAGAGGAACAACATGAGGAGCTCCCTCGACGGAGCCGCTTGATTCCAGGGTGGACGCTGGCTCTGGATGAGGCCACTCGGCAGGTTGCCCAGTGAGCAAAAAGAACCAGGTAAGCTGACCGCTGCCATAAATCTTCAACCATTAATTACACTGCATCACACTGGTATTACACGGGAAATACGGGGGATTTAGGAATGAACCATCACAAATATCCTTCTTATCTTTATGAAGACTTTTCGTTCTTGGTATGCAAGAGGCACTTCTGAACACCTTTATCGATGATTTAGGCGTCTTACAAACTTTCACTTGTATAAACAAGATAATGGACGTAAGGTAGTGGCTTGTATTCACTTTTATACGCCCCAGAATAGATGTAGCGCTGACCTTTAGTATAGAATCGGTCGTATTTAAAGCAGAATATGGAGCTACACCTGGTTGACAGTGATGAACTACATTCACTTTTCAACGGCTTATCCTGTGTGAAACTTATTATGGGAGACTTTAATGTTCATCATTATCAGTGGAGAAACTCAAGGTCTTATGATAGAGGGGATTATATGGCTAATGTGATAACCAACACATGTTTATATCTGTCAAACGATGATAGCGAGACTATTGTAGGAGATTAACAATTATGTTAATTTCTTATCAGTCTTCTCCTCTCCAGATTTGCACTGTGAGAAAAAGGGAAAATTATGACGACTGTCTAGGAAATGACCACATTTCCATATCATTTCTTATTCCCATGACCCCATTACGTCTTCATCTCTACCTAAAAATGTGTGCAAGACACCGTTGCACGAGCTGCCAAGACCTCTGTTGCTCAGATTCCTTCAGTTAACATGATATAGCGGTTCCTGGAGAGTCTATGATCACAATAGGAGGTGAAGCAATCTTTTTAACAAGTCCTCAGATGCCAGTTTTAAAGTTTATGAGAAGGAGAGGACTCTGGTGAGGAGAATACTCGAGTGAACATAAGGAGACAGCTGGAGCAGATATACTGTTGCAGTCAAGAAGTACATTCCGATCTCCCAAGTCTGATCCACCATCAACAAATTTAACAAGAATCGTCGATCATGCGGAGGTGCTGATCTGACACAGACTGGCTTTGCTACACACAAGACCAGGTTAGTGATTACAACAGGAGGTACAATGGAAGAACTCATCTTTACCCTTACAACCTGTACTACCAGCCCCGGTCCGTCGGTCATAACTTACTCGAGGATCCATGACCATGATCAAGACAACCTGGTCACGTACAGTGAGCTGGACGTTTAGAATGGTCTCATAACTTACGGAAGTTTACGTACGTCGTCCCCAGCCCCAAGATGGTGGTGTTGGAATCTAAATAACTTTATGAATTGTTTGCACCTGATGAAGCGGATTGTTTCCGTGAAACATGTAGTGATGCAGGCATAGAAAAAAAGACATAATGAATATAGCTCTCAGAGTTGGTAGGCTTCCTGTAGATCTTTTTCCCATTCAATCTTGAATTTATTAGTAGGTGAATGATATTTGATTCATTAAAGAAAACCTCACAATCTTGTGAAGATGGCCATAAAGACCACACATCACCAACGCATCTAAACCAGATTTCTGGATGATTACTGACTGAAGTTAGAATTTCAGTCTCACAGTATTCCATGAATAAGTTATTGAAGATAAGACCAAGAGGATTTCCCACGGCAACATCAAACTTTTATGAGCAGGGGCAAGGCAAGATCGAGACCAGGTAATCTCATCCTTCTGTTTGTGATGGTTTCATTAATGGGAACTTTAGTGAAAAGGGAATTCACAACAAAATTAATGAATTTATGTTCAATCAAAGTAATGTTCCTAGCCTTGTTTACAAAATCTAAGCTATTGATAACATGTGATGGAGAGATTTTAACTTGAACATTGCTAAGGTGTTTAGCTAACCATTTGGATGATATATAAACAGAAGAATTAACAGAGGAGATAATTGGTCCGAGGGAACATCCATCTTTGCGAGTGTTCGGGACACCATATATGGAAGGAAGAGTTGGATCAATCATCCTAACTGACTTCAGAATGTCCTTATGCTTATGTAACAGTTGGTTGAGTCTAGAACTGATGTTCTTTACTTTATGACTAAGGGGATTGGATGTTAATCTTTCAGATGTTTCATTATCATTCAAAAGATCCTGAAGTTTACATCTATAGTCCACTGTATTGAAAATCACGAACTTAATAGTCTTATTTGATGTTGTGATATGAATATGTTTATCTTTATTGAGATTAGTAATGGTTCTCTGGAATATATGTAGCACGTCACTGCACTTGGAACTGTTATGACTAGCCAAGGCACTTGAAATTGTACCAGATATGAAATCAAAGTCCTGGTTGGCGTTATTAGTGAGTTTTACGATAGATACTAAAATGTTTTACACTAAAAGCATCAGTGGATATGAAAGAAAATGATAACTGTGAGTGTCTACGCCGTCAAATGTAAGGCATGTAAGGGCGTATACACTGACCAGACCGGTAAAACAGTAACTGAGAAATGATATTGGCAACGTCATTCAGTACGCAGGGATGACCACAAAAATGCAATCGCTAAACACTGTCATGAAAGCGATCATCCAGTAGACCTTAACAACCCAGTCATATGGTACCCCTCTTCTGATGACGCTACTTGTAACATCATTGATTCTGTCTCACTTGCTAATACTAATAACTTCAATTTTTCCCCATGGAACTTTAAAGCACATTCTATCATCAACAAAATCATTATGAAAGAAGTATAAAGAAACGATAACATAGGAAAAATAATTAAACACACATATTGTTACCTAGGCAAATCCCCACTTCCCTTCCACACACAAACAACCACCCCTTAACCACATGGCACCACCCTCTTTCACTTTAACTGTCAGGTCAGTTGGAGAGAATGGCAGAGGAGAGACGGAATTTTTCTTGTGCTGGTGTTGGGATTTAAAAAACTTAATGAATTGTTTTCACTTGATTAGGCGGATTGTCTTCGTGAGACGTGTAGTGCTGCATGTATAGAAAAATTACCTGTTAGTTAAATTATATGAACTCCTCATTTGCGAGCTCTCCTTCATATC
>JAUUDZ010058153.1:0-10323 GCA_032361705.1 Panulirus versicolor | reverse complement strand
GTGCCACTTGGTGGCGATACATATAGCAAATATGTAGCCTACCTTATGGGAGGCAGGGTTGGTGGTGATATTAGGCTAATATGTAGCACTATGTAGCCTAGGTCAGTTCACGGGGTTCTACCTGCGAAGGCAAGAATGTTTGAGGATTACTTAAATGTTTACGTTGAACATGCGTAGATAGTAACAAGATACGAATATAGTAATGACACATTTAATCCCTTAAGACCCATCGCTAGGGTCCATAGAGTTAATGGCGTTGACACGAGGTAGTAAATTAATGCTTTTTATATCGAGTTTAATCATATTCAAAATTAAACATATATTTGGGGTTGATATCCGTCATTTGAGATGATGCGAGGTGAAGGCTGGTACCAGCGGCGGGCGACGAGTTTGCAAAAACCGTTCGTAGAAACTCGAGCACAAGGTGTGGATTACCTTTTGTGGCGCAGAGGACGTCATTTGCGTAAGTCGGTTACCTGAGGGACCAGGTTTTCTTCTGGTCACTGCTCTTTTGTACATCTTGCATGATAATGCTTCCTCGTATGTACATGGCGAGCTGTGAATCCTACTAGTCTCGTGTTGCCTCCACAGATGCCCGAAGAAGGAATGGATGACGTGGAGACCTTCGCCTTCCAGGCTGAGATCGCCCAGTTGATGTCCCTCATCATCAACACCTTCTACAGCAACAAAGAGATCTTCCTGCGCGAACTCATCTCCAACTCGTCCGACGCGCTGGACAAGATCCGTTACGAGTCTCTAACAGACCCGTCCAAGATTGAGTCAGGCAAGGACCTGTACATCAGGATCGAGGTCGACAAGAACGAACGTACCCTCACCGTCATCGACAGCGGTGTGGGCATGACCAAAGCCGACCTGGTCAACAACCTGGGCACCATCGCTAAGTCGGGCACCAAGGCCTTCATGGAGGCACTGCAGGCTGGCGCCGACATCTCCATGATCGGCCAGTTCGGTGTGGGCTTCTACTCTGCGTACCTGGTGGCCGACCGTGTGGTAGTCACCTCCAAACACAATGATGACGACCAGTACACCTGGGAGTCAGCGGCCGGAGGATCCTTCACCATCCGCTCAGACACACGTGAGTAAAACTTGGTGTGCTGACTACACTATACTGCTATGCTGACACTTGTGGACCGATAGTAAACTACTGAGATGATACTACACTACTGAATTGATTCTGCACCATAATGGTGTACTCATACTGTACTAATGAAGTTAGATTAGTGTGCTGATACAGCACTTGTGTACTGATAATACACTGCTAAACATACTGTGCCACTGAACTGATACTTGTGTTGCTAACACTACAATACAGTGGTGTGCTGAAACTACACGGGTGTACTTATGCTAGTGTGCTGACATTGCAATACACTAGAGCGTTGACAATACACTGGTTTGCTGATACCACTCTACAGTTGTATAGTGACACTACAATGAATGGGACGCTGACACAACACACTACACATATCTTCTGACACCATACAAATGTGGTATCCTGACACTATGCTACATGGTATGCTGACACCCTACAGTGGTATGGTGACATCATAGTAAGCCTGTGGATTGACATCACGTTACATTGGTGTAATGATGCCATACTACAACTGCTGAAACCACACTACACTTGTATGCTGACTCTGCATTGTTGTGCTTACACCATACTACATCGGTGAGCTGACACTACACTAAATTGATGTGCTGACCACTTCGCTGGTATGCTAATATAACATCCACTAGGGACCTGATACCACATTCCACTGGTGTAAATCAACAATACATTACAGTTGTGTAAACAAATACAGTTCTCTTGGCCAGTTCCCTGCATTACTTCACCCCTTCCCCACAATACTCACACTCGCCATATTCTTGACAGTTCTGTATTCTAAGACTCCCCATACTTCTCAGACAAACTCTCCTAATACTCACAGACTCATTCTGTTCCTCAGACAACCCCTTGTCTCGTGGCACAAGGATAACACTTTACCTGAAAGAGGATCAGAGCGAGTACCTGGAGGAACGCCGAATCAAGGAGGTGGTCAAGAAACACTCCCAATTCATCGGGTATCCCATCAAGCTGTTGGTAGAGAAAGAGAGGGACAAGGTATGCTCTACTACCTCTGTCTTTTACAGTTCCTATACCATACTTTTGACCTGCTGCTTTCTCTGGCACTCCTCACAGTCACACTGTCTTTTCCTGCAGAACTGTTTCACTCACGACTGATCCACTTTCCTCCCATTGCCTTCTGTCCTTTATGCCCATATTTTTTTTATTTTTGTCTTATTTTTTTCCATTTAATATCAAATCTTATTCTTTCTTTGATATATTTTTCGTTCCTGAATTTCTGTTGGTTTGTCATCCCTTTACTTCTATCATTGTCTTTTCCATACACTCATTTATGTCTTTACCATATTTCTTGATCTTCCTCTTAAGTATATTACGTTTGTTAAGTTTCTGTATGTTTGCAAGTCTGGCTATATGTTTTTGTTCCCTGATTAATTAACCCTTTCACTGTGGCTAGGTCATGTACATCTTGGTAATCTTTTTCCATGAGTTCACTAAGGTTGGGGTATAAAATCTTATAATTCTTGTATCAGTTGCCTCTCCCTTAAGGCAAAATATATCGCCATTCATGTTGTAGTGACTTCCAGTGGATTGTTAGCAGATATTAATGTTTAATATTTTCCACACACTTGCCATCATATGTGGAGATATCAAGGATGCTTGTAAGAGATTGGCACCCTAACATTATGTAATATTTTGTTGAGGGACTAGGTTGTACATTGTAAGACAATCTTTCAAGATAATGAATATTTGATATAAACTTAAAGTAATAGTATTTGTTTGACAGAAGCACTTTCAAATATACCACACGTCCCGCTCGCTATGAATGTCTCAACAGTACTCCTAAATTCCATACATCACATGCTAAGCAGTGGACTTAACGAGTGCAGAGTAGATGTACACTCTGTTTAATGACAAGTTGTAATATTATTTAGAAAAGTATGTTCTCATTGACTGTAATAACAAACTTATGGTGGAGATATAACTTTACAGTATTTGATGATATCCTAGACCAAAGTGTACACTGGATTTTAAGCCTGCCACAGTGAAAGGGTTAACAAACTAGCATATTTAAATTTAGTTCTGCATGGATTAAATCAAGCAGTTATTAATGCTAATGTTGCATTGTGTATGTCATCAGCTGGTAGCATATAATACATCTTTAGCTTCTTTACTGATTCTTTTAATGTCCTCAGCAAGTACCAGATGATGAGGAGGAAGAAGAGAAGAAAGAGGGAGAGGAGTCCACGGGTGACAAACCTAAGGTGGAGGACGTTGGTGCTGATGAGGAAGCCGACACGGGTGTTGAGAAGTCCAAAAAGTTCAAGACAGTCAAGGAAAAGTATATGGAAGATGAAGAGCTGAACAAGACGAAGCCTCTGTGGACCCGCAACTCCGATGACATCTCACAGGAGGAGTATGGCGAGTTTTACAGGTCTCTAACCAATGACTGGGAGGACCACTTGGCTATCAAGCACTTCAGTGTTGAGGGTCAGTTGGAGTTCCGTGCTCTGCTCTTTGTACCTCGTCGTGCCCCATTTGATCTCTTTGAAAACCGTAAACAAAAGAACAAGATAAAGTTGTATGTGCGTCGTGTGTTCATCATGGACAACTGTGAGGAGCTCATCCCTGAGTACCTTAACTTCATCACTGGTGTGGTAGACTCTGAGGATCTTCCTCTCAACATATCTCGAGAGATGCTGCAACAGAATAAGATCCTGAAAGTCATCCGTAAGAATTTGGTAAAGAAAGCCTTGGAGCTGTTTGAGGAGCTCACAGAAGAGAAGGACTCCTTCAAGAAGTTCTACGAGAACTTTTCCAAAAACATCAAGCTAGGTATCCATGAAGACTCCACCAATCGCAAAAAGCTGGCAGAGTTTCTGCGCTTCTACACCTCAGCCTCAGGTGATGACATGTGCAGCCTAAAAGACTATGTGTCCCGCATGAAGGACAACCAGAAGCAAATGTACTACATAACTGGAGAGACCCGTGAAGCTGTGGCCAACTCTGCCTTTGTTGAGCGGGTTAAGAAACGAGGCTTTGAGGTTATCTACATGATCGATCCTATTGATGAGTACTGTGTTCAGCAGCTGAAAGAGTATGATGGGAAGCAGCTTCTCTCAGTTACAAAGGAGGGCCTAGACCTACCAGAGGATGAGGAAGAAAAGAAGAAGACTGAGGAACAGAAGAAGAAACTGGAAAACCTCTGTAAGGTAAGACCTCATGCACATAACAGCAGAATTTTCTTAGGATGGGCAGGAAGGAAAGCAAACCCTCTCAACCTGTAATTTTTCTTTTTTTTATACTTTTGAATGCCTTACATATGTCAGGGTCTAACTATGTTTCATTCTGATATATGAAACACTGGTAGGCTTATCATACGTATCAACTTCCTGTTGGGTGAACAAATGCAGTCTGGTATGGAACATCAAAGGTTTATCTCACTTGGAAATAACCCCTGGGCTCCCAAGTGAGACAAATCTTCCATAACAGGTGAATTCCTGGGCTCCCTTGTGAGACAAATGTTCCTTACCAGATAAGTTTTTAGATAATGTTCCCTGTCTTCTCTGACTATGCTGACCCATCACAAAACTTTATGACTGTTGAATCCTTACAAATTTCTGTGACAGTTGATCCCCTACAAAACTCTTTGACGATCCTTCTCAAAACTGTGATGATTGTCACTTCACAGAACTTTGCTTCATAAAACTCTGTGACTTGATCCTTCACAAAAGTTTGTGCCCGAGTTGAACCTTCACAAAACTTTGTGAGTTGATCTTACAGAAATCATTTTGACCCTGTTAATCTAGATTTTGTGACTGTTGAACCTTCAGAAACTTTGCGAATGTCAATCCTTCACAAAACTTTGTGACTGTTGATCCTTCACAAAAGATATTAATTGATGATTCTTCACAAAAGATTGATTGTTGACCCTTCACAAAGGATTTATTGCTGATCCTTCACAAAAGACTGCTTATTCTTCACAAAAGATCAATTGCAGATCCTTCTCAAACGATAATGATTACTGATCCTTTGGGTATGATAATATGTTACTGTCCGATGGGAATTTTTTTTTTGTTGCAACAAAATACTTTAGTTGTATCCAATTGCTGTATCCACTAGGTTACTAGCTTTATCAAACCATTAAGTTTGTCAATGATGATTTCTGTTTATTTAGAGTAAACTTTGATAAATCTTATATAGATATAACATTAAGTTATTATATTTATCAAGGACATATTCATTAAACATATCCACTAGTGATGAAATAACATATGTCCCTCTGACTTGGAAAGATGTGCTTGAATCTAGATAACACTTATAATGTATTTCAGGTTATCAAGGACATTTTAGACAAGAAGGTAGAGAAGGTGTTGGTGAGCAACCGTCTGGTGACATCCCCCTGTTGCATTGTCACCTCACAGTATGGCTGGACAGCCAACATGGAACGCATTATGAAGGCTCAGGCACTGCGTGACACTTCCACCATGGGGTACATGGCCGCCAAGAAGCACTTAGAGATAAACCCTGATCACAGCATCATTGAAAGCCTCAGGCAGAAAGCTGAGACTGATAAAAATGACAAGTCAGTGAAAGACCTAGTGTTGCTTTTGTTTGAGACAGCCCTCCTGGCCTCTGGCTTCAATCTGGATGACCCTGGGATACATGCTTCTAGGATCTACAGGATGATCAGTCTGGGTCTGGGTATTGATGATGAAGACATTGCTGATATCCCAGAAGATCTGAACCCAATGGATGACATGCCACCCCTTGAGGGTGATGATGAGGATGCCTCACGTATGGAGGAAGTTGATTAGTCTAGATACTGAATGACATGTCTTTAATCATTATCACACGTCATAATGAAACATCACTCGAGATTTCTTGCATATTTTTCTCATATCATCTTTTCCTATCTAAGGTCATTCATAATAATTTGTCACATTGTCTCTCATACATATCATCCGTCCAGTAAACACGACGTAACTGCAGCCAGAGCTGTAAAGAATGTGTGAGGTTTTACTTCTTCAAATTTTAACCGACCACCATGGTGGAATTTCAGATATCATAAGTAAATAAAATACAATTTGTTCAGAGGTTACATCATGAAACCAGATGCCATCCACATCATCATTAAAATAAATATGAAGAATTCAAAACTCAAAATTAATCTAAACCAACACGGAGCAGCAATGACTGCACTTCTCATCTGCATCAAAACCCTCATATAACTGAAATATTTTGTAAATAAACCGACAATTGAAAACTTGCCTTTGTGTATCTTCACATTACTGGAATTTCTGAAGAGGACAAGGCTATACTCATTCCCTTTACTTTTACTCTAATCTGTTTGATTGTCTTTTTGCCATTAAGATCATGGATTTCATCTCGGCATACTTGAACACAATATGTGATAGATATCTGATGACATGCTCAATGACAGAATAAACATGAACAAAAATGCACTTTGGAAATGGTCAACTTTAACTTGTATCTTTACTGATTCAAGCTGGGGATGAGACTAAATAAGACAATTACAAAACATCCATTAAGTTTTTCTAGTGTTCAAATGTCTTGACATTGAACACTAGTGTGAACAGAATGGTCTGGTGTGATACTGTGCTTCCAATACAGTCCTACCTCAATATGCTAGCTATCTAGTTCACTGCAACAAATGTAGACCCCTTACACTAAAACTGTTTCATAACCAACCCAAGAAGAAATATGGTAAAAAGTTTACCACTTCTTTACACTGCAGCAACCTAAATTAACAATTCCGTCCCTCCACCTACAAACATGAACACTGGTTAAACATACACATATTGTAAAGGCTTAAAAAGGACCAAACAAAGACCCTTCCAACCCAGTCTTACATTTCACTTAACCAGATATGCACTCATATGAAACTATATTACCTAGGAATGTGCAAGTGTTGCTTTCTTACTGCATTCTGGACATCCTCAACCCCTCTAGCATTAAAAACACCATGCCAACACATCACATGACTCTACATGCCTGAGATGTACCTTCCTTACTGAAAACATTAAAATGTCCTGTGCTCACCTGTCATACACATAACACTGCAGTTCTTGACCTGGAATCCCACTCAGTGGATATTACTGACTTTTATGTGCTGCAGGACAATAGAAGGAAAAGTGAGAATGTGTGGAGTGTAAGGAAGTGAGCTCCAGACTGATGAAGTGAAATTGAAGGTAAATTACAAGGATTGGGAGATTATTAGTGCTTATGCATCTGGTAATGAGAAGAGTATTTTTGGAGGAGCTGAGTAAATAAGTTTGATGCAAGGGATCAAGTAATGGTGATGGTTAAATTGCATGCAAGTTGAGGGTATAATTGAAGGACATAGGGAACCCACCCTGAGTGAAAATGGTGTTAAGTTTATGGAGTTGTGTGCTGACAGGACTGGTGATTGGGAATACCCAGTTTAAGGGGAACATGCATAAATATATGAGGATGGGTGGGCAATACTATCATATCCTAATTAATATGCATGGTAGAGACTGGTTGTAAATGTCCTGAAAGGGGCAGCTGGTGGAATGTCTGACCATATCTTGGTGGAGGAAAGAATGAAAGGTTGTAGAGGATTTAGGAAGAGAAAATGGTAAGGGTGGAAAAAGGGTGGTGAAAGTGAATGAGCTTGAAAAAGAGGCTTGTATGAGGAGATATTAGGGAAGATTGCATGAATAATGACATGTGAAACTAAGTAAAACTTGATGAGTGAGTGAGGAATGGGGGGTATTTAGGGAAGCACTGGTTATATGTGCAAGAGAAATGTGGCATGCAGAAAGTGGAAAACAGCCATATCAGAAAGGGTAGTGGGTGATAGGATGAGGAAGTTAAGTTTGCTAGTAAATAAGAACAGAGATCTGTATCAACATTTCATGTACGGTAAGAGCGAAAGTAACTGGGAGATGTATGTAAGGAAAGGAAGGAGGGTGCAGGGGCTGAAAATAAAGGCAAACAATAATTGGGGTGAGAGAATATATGCAAACCAGGGAAAATAAGAAAATGTTTGGAAGGAAGTGTACAGTGTGAAAAGAACGAGATCAAATGGGACAATAAGAAAATGTTTGGATGTGTACAGTGCGAGGAGAACAAGAGAACAAATGAAGTGATAAAAGGCAGAGAAGACATGTAAAAAAGATAAGAGTGAATACTTTGAAGGCCTGCTGAATGTGTGAATGTGTCAGATGATAGGGTGGCTATATGGGGTGTTGGGGACTTGAAGGTACACAAAGTGAGAATATTATGGTAAATGGTTTAGTGAAAAGAAGTGTGGCAAAGCGACTAAAACACATGGGATAGTGGATGAATTTCTTAAGAAAGGGGGCGACGTTGTTGATTGGTCAGTTTGATTTTCACAGCATCTATGGACCAAGGTGAGGTACCTGCAGTTTGGCAGAATGTTTATATAAAGGCATGACAAGCAAGAGTGAATGCTTGAATTACACAGGGATAAGTTTGTTAAGCATACCTGGTAAATTGTATGGGAAAGGAGTAATTGAGGGGGTAGTGGCATGCACAGCATCAGACTGGGAAGGAAATGTGGTTTCAGGAGTGGCAGAGGATGTGTGGTGTCAAGAATTTGCTTTGAAGAAACAGCAACAGTCAAAGTGATGCAGTTTATTGAGATGCTTTGTGGAAGGTGTTACAAATATATGATGTTGGAGACAATGTATCAAAAGTTGTGAGGAGTTATTATCAAGGGAGTAAGATATGTGTGCAAGAGAGGAAAGTTAATGATTTCATGTAAAGGAAGGTCTGCTTCAAGGGTGATTCTCAATTGGTCGGTCGGGTGCTGCCTGCACTGAACTAATAATATTTTTGCTCTACCTAGCCTCTAATGAATATGCGATAACAAGAAAAGAAAAATCAATTCTAAAAAAATATTCTTTTACCGCTCTGGTAGTAATTTGGGAGCAAAAAGAAATCCCCTTGCTTCTGTCTAAGCTGTTTACATCAAGAGGGATAATAGAAGGATGCAGAAGAAAGAATCAGGCATGGGGTCATCAAGCAAATCTGGCTGAGCAAACAATGGTTTAATCTTTTTATGGCTACGCTAGTAAGGAAGTCTTGGAGAGGGAGGAACTGTTCTTCAGTCTGAGGTGGGTAGGATCTGGTAATGTTTAATGATGAAATTATGCCTGTGGTGGATGTGTGTGAAAGAAGGTTGAAAAAAAAAAGATTATTTAGGCTTAGCAGTGGAGGGACAGGTTAGTTGGAGAGTGAGTTTGAAAAGAGAGGACCTGGAGGAAGAGGAATGTTTTAAATACCTGGGAGTGGACTTTGTAACAAATGAAACCATGGGAACTGAAGTGAACCACACTGTAGTTGGGGTGGGTAGGGGGTTATGGTCTTTGGCACACTGAAGATTATGGTAAGAGAGATCATTGTCTGCAAGGGAGAAGATGGGTACGTCTGATGGTACAGCAGTCCCAATGGTGTTATATGGATGTCAGGTATGAGCCCTAGATAAAAAAAAAAGTACAAAAAAGAGTGGATGTGTTGGCAATGATATGTTGTGGACAATATGTGGTGTAAATAGGGTTGACTGAATAAGAGATGATAAGGCTAGTGAGGTGTGGTAGTAAGAGGAGTATGTATGAAAGAGATAAAGGGAGTGTGCTGAAATAGTTTGAATATATGAAGAGGGTGACAGAGTAAACATGTCAGACATGAAGTGGAAAAGGAAAAGGGAGAAACCATGGAGGAGGAAGGATGGAATGAAAGATGCTATGAGATGTTGGGACCTGAATGTGCTGATGGGTATGTGGCATGCATGGGATAAAGTGAATTAAAGTGTTATGGTATACAGGAAGCAAAATGATGTCAGTAAGAACCAAGGTATATGAATGGTACGTGGGGGGCTTGACCATGAATAGGATGTTATGGTTTTGCTCCATTATTTATAACCACTAGAGAGTGAATATTAGCAAATGAGGCTGTTCTTTGTCTTCTTAGCACTACCTTGCTATGCAGGAAACAGCAAGCACTCATGGAAAATATCAATATAAAAGAAGTTTTGCCTCTTGAAATATGTATATCATATGTATGTCAAAAATAACGCACAAGATATATGTATTATTTTTTATTATACTTTGTCGCTGTCTCCTGTGTTAGCGAGGTAGAGCAAGGAAACAGACTAAAGAATGGCCCAACCCACCCACATACAGATGTATATACATACACATCCACACACGCACATATACATACCTATACAT
>JAUUDZ010058142.1:0-10323 GCA_032361705.1 Panulirus versicolor | reverse complement strand
GGTACATGCTAGAAATTGGTGCTTTGCGCAATAACTTTTTCGACGGTTCCTGCAAGTATATTGTGTTAAGGGTTAGTTCTCTTTAAAGGTAGATATACCTTAATGAAGATAAGTTTACAACATATTTGTGCGTCACCCACCCATATTTCTTTGCAAGCATTGTTTGAACTCCCTGCGTTCGTCAAATACTCGCAAATACCCTTTCCGTAAGGGGAGTAAATATGCCTTGAATAAGTTACAGCTTTTTTATTTATTTGTACCAAGATATTTCTAGTATAGTGGAATTATAAGATTTGTATGATATACATGGTAGAAATTATTCTATGTAATATATAGCAGATGGCTTGCCAGTGGACACGTACGTTTATTTCGTTTGTCATTTGTTTTGTTGTTTATTTACCATGTCAGCTGTTCATAGGACGATATTATTATGGTGTCAACACTTTCAGTTTACGTAGTGCTTTTACAAATTGTTTTTCAAGGCTTGTATACTAGTGAATGTGCCTTCAATATCTTCAGGTATCCTTTGAATAGAGTTGAAAAGAAATATGGAACCTTGCCAGAAAATGAGAGACTTAGACTCAAGAAGGACACGAGAGATATGTTTTATTTTGGTTATAACAGCTACATGAAATATGCCTATCCCAAAGACGAACTTAATCCCATTTACTGCAGTGGGAGGGGACCTGATCGTGATAATCCGTAAGTATATCAATATTCAGTAAGCTGTATATGTTAGTAACCATGGAACCCTAGTGTAGTAGCTGTTAATGAACCCAGACGTAACAGATTTTTGGTTTTTATCATTTTTACGGACGTGTGTGTTCTGACTATAAGATCTTTGTTGTACTCATTTCTATTTTTTTTACTTTAAAAAGAAGGAATTTGGAGTTCTTTTTGTACTCATTGAAGTTTTGGTGGAAGTTTGTTTAAGCCCCACCGATACTATCTTTAGGAAGTGGCTACTTTTGGTTTAGGTGCATATGATTTGTTGTAAAAGCAGAAATGGTTACAGAGCATGATGTAGACTCACATATTGTATTGAGCTACTTTCATGAAGGTGTCATGAATATATTTGAGAAACTGTATTGTTGATTAAAGTAAGAAAGTGGCTTCTTGATTGGCATGGTGGCTGTGGCATTTCCTAAACAATGGAAATCGCTAAAATCCTTGAGGCTTGCTGTAGGATTGGTGATATGAACCTCCAGTACTTGTATAAGTCCCCATTTGTTAATGTAATTTATGTTTGTGTTCATAGTTTAATGTTTTTCTGTATGTATTATTATGATTTTGTTTCATGCACTCCATCCAAGTGATGCCTTGCTTTACTTCTTGCTATGTAATGGTAAGTACTACACAGTGTCGTAGCCTCTCCTCTGAAATCACCAGAATCAAGGAGTTTACATAAACCAGAATCAAGGAGTTTAAATGGGTCAACTTGGTATTCTATAGCACCGGTGTATTTGATTGATTCTTTACCAGTTATTTTGGATTTCACTGTCTCAGTGCCATACTTCATGCTGAAATCCACAAATACTGTCATAGCCTTTTCAATGAAGTCAACCAAAATCCATTGAAATCCAATGTGGTTCATTAGTTGACTAGGTTTCCAACAGTAGTACAGGTGTGTTTTATGAGTCCTTCAGTTATCTCCATAGATTTTGGTGGATTTAATTATTTAGGGAGACTCGATTTTTGCTGCCATCTTTTTTGAACTCTGGGGGATTTTAGATCAGAGAAATGTGTACAGAAAAGCAGTAAAATGCTAATATAAACATTTACTTCATTAGTTGACTGGGTATTACTTAGTTCCTAATTCTTATTTGACACTTCATCCCCTGCCAACACTTTGGTCTCCATCAACCAACACTTTGGCCCCTATCAAACATCATTTTGGCACCTCCTGCTTCTGTTGTTTCTTACATGAATATCCATGACGTTAATTTTTGTATTATTATCAGTGTTCGTAAATTGATAAGTATGGACATATGAAGAGAATGAATGAGGAAGGTTAACAAAGAAGATAAAGGTTTCAGAAGTGGAGGAGACAAGGAGAAGGGTGAGACAGAATTGGAGGTGGAAGGATAGAATGAATGAGATTATGGATGCTTAGGTATTAAACATACAGGAGGGTTAAAGACATGCAAGGAATAGAGTGAATTGGAGGAATGTGGTGTGCAGGGGGCTACATACTGTCAGTGGGTTCAACCAAGGCATATAAAGCAGCCAGGGGAAACAATGGAAAGGTACCATGAGGGGCCTAGTTTTGGATAGGGGGCCATGGTATTGGTTCATTGCACATGACAGCTAGAGAATGTAAGCAAGTAAATTTTTTTGTTCCTGGCATTTCCTTTAACATTAGAAACAGGAAACAACTATGAATAAAGAGATTACTTATCATTACTGGTTTGGGCCCATTCTTATTATAACTATGACTGTCAAGGAGTGATGACAAGTCAGTCAAAGATTGTTTGATGGCTTATTCAGTTTTAGTGTATACATAGACAGAAAAATAAATTGTTTTGGTAAATCTATATACAAATAACTTGTGACATGACTGACATTTGAGCACAGCGATATTGGCCCACTGTTATTGAGTGATGATGAGACAATGATTGATTGCTTATTTGGCACTTTATTCAACTTCATTAGTCAATACATCATTAACAAAAAGACTGCTTGTAAAATCATCATGGTCAGTTTTGGCCTTGGCCCACCATTATGATAAAGATAATTATATTGGTTGTTGATAAGATCATGAATGATAGCTTTTCCAACGATTTAATCAGTTGCAGTAGTTAGTATATACATAAATAAACATACATTAATAAAGCTGAGCTTATGAAATTATCTTGGCCAATATTGATCTCTACCTGTGTTCATCTTGGTCTATCCTTAGTATAAGTATACTTGAATGATAATGGTATGATGAATGATAGCTCTTTGATGATTTGCACAACTTTGGTGGTCAACAAATACTTAGATACACACAAAGTACTGCATATTAAATCATCTCAATCATTTTAATACTTAGACACACACACACACACAAAAAATACTGCATATTAAATCATATCAATCTTTATCTAACTTGGCCCACACTCATTACTACCGAAAGTATAATTATGCTTTGTAATTATTTGGCTTCAATAATCATTACATACATAGGCACATTCTTACACAAACATGTACTACGACATGTTTGTCGATGATGCCAAGCTCTTTAAAGAAGTAAGGAATGAAAATGATTGCATCAGCTGACACAGGGGCTTGGAGAAACTCCAAATTTAGTCAGATGAATGAACGATGAAAATCAGCCCTAAAAAGTGCAAGGTAATGGGGATGGGACAGTGAAAGAAGGCCCCAATGCGAATGCTATTTACTAAGAAGCAAGCTGCAGAAAACAATGGGACCAAAATTTATTTTTAGTTTTTAAGTTTCTTGATAAGAGTTTTGCTAAATTTTATCATTGTCATTACCTTTTTGGTGTATTGATTTATTTCAGGTGCCTTTACTTCAAAATTAAATACTGAATACAGTGTTTTTAACAATTTTTTAAATTTGTAATGAAAAACAATGCATGGCAGAAACTGTGGATTGCTGTGTTGCTTTGCTCATGACCATTTATTAGCAGTGTTATTTTCGACAAGTTAAGGATGCATGACACAAATTTTAAATCAGTTTTATGTAGTGCAAGATATACTGTGAATACTAATTATACTGTAGTATTGTCTTCTTGTTGCTTACGATTGCCAAAGGGAGCTTTGGATTGATTAGAAGTCAGTCACTGAGTTTGTAGGCATCTGCAAATGCCATATTGGAACATTGAGTCTCAGTAGCTTTTTATTCATAACACTATTTAACTTTCCCTGATAAGATCATCAATGCTGTCATGAGAGAAATGTTTAATAAGATTTATATATTTTACTTTTGATACCTTTTATACAAATGGTATGTAACTGGGAGTTAGCTGTTAGTCACTAAGTGCTGTAGACAGCCCAGTTTATATGTAACATTAGGGAGTGAAAACTCACAGCAGAGTGTGATTTCTTGATAGTTTCTGTGTTATAGCTACAGTATCAGTTATTTTCTCATATCTGCAGTGAAAGAGTATAATATCACTCTCTTTTACTTTAGGCATTGTGCAGTAATTATGCTGAACAGACTCAGAAATAGACACAGCACTTCAGGCTTCAGGCGAACATACAGTACTGGCAAGCCTTCCACCTACAGCCAGCCACCATGAGATGCCCACCCTCTTCCTACTTTGGGTTTCCACTTGGGGCTTACCACCCAACACTTCCCTCACTGATGTGTGGTTTGAACTGATGTGCATGTTTTTAATGGATATTTGTTTGTCAGTTTATTTTCTTTAGATATTTGTTGATATCTTTTATTTTGTTTGTTTATTCATACTTTCAAAACCAGCATGTTATCTAGCTAGTAATTGTATTTAATGTCCAGTATTTTTGGGATTTATTGCTCAAAAATTTAAAAGGGATGCTTGAGATGGATTAGGTAAAATTTTGCCCATTTTTGAAAAATATCCTTTTTGTTGGTATTACTTATAATCTTTCCAATTTGTATTCAGCTGTTTGAAAGCATCACTGTGATGTTTTATGTTAACTTTAATCTCCAGCTGGTGAAAGTACCTCCTGAATGTTAATGTCTTTTGAAAACTGACATGGTGAAATTACTCATATCAGATTCTTAGCTCAAAAATGGAGCCAAATCAGGCATTTTTATGTTTGTATGCTGATATTATCAGTGGATTTCTTTTCATAATTTCTGCAATAGGGGCTATGCTAAGAGATTAAAATTTTGCATGAATGATTCTCATGATAAGAAATAATGCATGTATGTAATTGGAGATATATTTTTTATTATGCACACATCCAGTTTCCATTTGTTACCTGTGGTAAGTTATAGTGGATTTTGATCTCATTTGAAATTACTTGCAAGATTGATCCTTAGTTTATGCTCTTATATGGATCCAAGTCTGCATGTCTGTCTTAACTGTACCGCCTGTGGACATATTTTGTTCACATGTTATTTTGTTCACATGTTTTCTGTCACTGCTAGTTATAATGTACTTGTGTTCAATAGCTTTGTTAATGATCTGGATTTTCATCAAATCACTAGACGTTATTCTAATTTGGTGAAATGTTGGTCAGAGTGAAGGGAATATATCATCTACCTTTGGCTCTCTTCCTAACTCACAGATATATTTCAAGTGCCTAGATATTTAGTTGATTTGGGTATGGTTTCATGTCCATTATGGCATTGTGATCTGTGTTTGAATTGGAACTAGAAGGTCCATAGTAGTGCAATAACTGTTTTGACACAGAAAAGCAGATGATTTGATAGTGTGCATATTTCAGAGTTTGCAGTACTTTATATTAGATTTTACCTCTTTTTCTGATGACCTGTATCATAATGCTGTACTTAATTCTAAGCTTTTATGTTTTTCAGCAAAAAAAAGTATATTTTGATATTTCTGGGTTCCTTGCAGAAATTCCTTTGATTAAATTCTTTTCCTGTACTTACCAATGTATAACAAAGAACACAATATCTAGCAGCTACATTTAATGTAAAATTTAACTAACATTCTGGTGGTAATGTGTGACTAACAGATTTTTCTCTCCTCAGGTCCAATATCAACATCAACGATATCCTTGGAGATTATTCCCTAACTTTGATTGATGCCTTAGACACACTTGCAGTTCTTGGTGATGTTGTGGAGTTTAGAAAAGCTGTTCAGCTAGTCATTGAAAATGTTAGCTTTGATAAAAACTCGACCGTACAAGTCTTTGAGGCTAATATCAGGTAAGAGCTAAGATTTATTGTTGAATGTAGTTACCCAAAGGAATAAAACTGTCTTCCCAGTTTTCCAAATTCTAAGTTCCCAACATTGCATGTGATTTCCTTTGTAAGTACACCATTGTTCATCATTTTTTTCTAACAGGTTTGTCAAGAGCACATCTAGAATCACTCATTGTTAATATATTATTTTCAGTGTTCATCTTTTAACTTTTTAGAACATCATTGAATAGCAGTTAGTTTTGCTTTTGTTTTGGAAACTCCATTGCTCATCCTACCACATTTCTTCTTTCAGGACTTTTTACTCCAGGCCACACATCTCATTCAACTCCTCTTATCATGGACACTTCCATCACTGTAGGAAACAACGTCACCTTCCTTAACCCTCAAATTGCTATAGTTTTCAGTTGACAATTCATGATTGTTGTTATAATGCAAATTTAGCACAGCTTAGCAACACTCTGGTTGAGTGTACCTTTTGTTTCTTCCGTGTTCTAGGTGATTAGACAAACATCTTATAAAGTGTATAAATAGTGAACTGTATATTATTTGTGTTGTATAATACTGGCTTCAATGACTGTTGTTGGAGAACATCATGCTTTATGCCCAGTTGAATATCAAAAAATTAACTGATCTCCAGAAATTACTGAGGGAGAACTTTTTTGTTCACTCACGAAGCTTTAAGCCCTCTCAACAAGGAACATCTTATCTTGGATTGAAAGACTTTTTTTAGCCCAATCTGGCCTGTATGTTGGAGTGCATTTTCTCGAGAAACCTTTTCCTGGAGGAGATGTATGTTGGAGTGCATTTTCTTGTGAAGCCTTTTCGTGGAGGAGATTAACAACAGAGGTCTTTGGTTAGCAAGGAGGAAAAAGTATTCATCTCGTCAGAAGGCAGAGGGTTAGAGCTATCTAACCCTTTGAGATCTTGGAGATTCTCTCAGAGTTTGCAAGACTGTTTCAGAAAGAAAGTTTTTCACTCTTAAAAACTCAATTTTCTAGGTCATATTTGTGTGAATGTATCTGGTACAACATACATTTCATCATAAGCCTCCAAGAAAACAGTTCATATCCCATATGTACATACAGTACAACTCACTTTTCATTCATTTTCCAATGTTCAGTCACGTCAGTGCTCTTCCATTTATGAATTACAGCAGTTAGTATTTTTGATTGCACTGTAGTGTCTCTGGATTATCCATATTGTGGTATTAAATGAAATCATTGACAAATTTTCTGGCAACTTCAGATTGTTAGGGGCATTGTTATCAGCTCATCTTCTCATCCGGGATGAGAATCAGCCATTTGGGGACCTAGAGCCTGAGTGGTATGATGGAGAACTACTCGAGATGGCGTCAGACCTCGCTTCCAGATTCCTTCCAGCATTTGACAACTCAAAAACTGGACTTCCTTACCCTCGGGTAATTTCAAAGTAAAATGTTTAGTAGTGATGAATAGCATCAAGTGTTATAGGTATGACAAATGGTAAAGTAAATACATACATCTTTGTATAATTTTATCAAAATCCTAAAGGAATCCCCATCTTTATCATCTGTTTGGAAATTAAGGTTTTACGAGTTAGGGTAGAAAGAATTCTACCTCCGTATTCCCCACGTCATAGAAGGCGGCTAAAGGGGGTGGGAGCAGGGGGCTGGAAACCCTCCCCTTCTTGTGTTTCAATATCTAAAAGAGGAAACAGAAGGAGCTAAGCATGGAGTGCTCATCCTCCTCAAAGGCTCAGATTAGAGTGTCTGAATCTGTGCGGATGTAACCAAGATGAGAAGAAAGGAGAGATAGGCTATATATATTTGAGGAAAAAACTTGAATGTTCTGACTCTGAGTGAAACGAAGTTTAAGGGTGAAAGGGAAGAATGGTCTGGAAACATCATGGAAGTAAAGTCAGGTTTCAGTGAGAAGACACGAGCTAAGGATGGAGTAGCACTACTCCTGAAGCAGGAGCTGTGGAAGTGTATGATAGAGTGTAAGGAAGTAAATTCTAGATTGATATGGGTAAAACTGAAAGTAGATAATGAGTGATTGTTGGTGCTTATGCATGTGGCCTTGAGTAGAAAGATCATAAGACGCAAGTGTTTTGGAAGCAGCTGAGTGAGTTTGTCAGCAGTTCTGGTGTACGAGACTGGGTATTAGTGATGGGTGATTTAAGTGCAAAGGTAAGTAATGAGGCAATTGAGGGATGAATGGTGCGCATGAGGTATTCAATGTTATGAATGGACATGGTGAAGAGCTTGTGGATTTGTGGGCTCAAAAAACATGGTTGATTGGGAATATCTATCTTTGATGCCCGTGCCCTCCAGGAACTCCCATCAAGGGGTGGCCATGGCAAATAAGTCTCCACTTACCCCTGTTCGTACATGCCTCCTTTGCATACACTGTTCCAAGCATTCTGCTACTATTTCTCTCCCTCCAGTATTCCTATGCCCTATTTCCCCATATCAGAGGTGGTCTTCCACTAACACCAACCCCTTTAATTGTACTATCATACACTTTCCTTTTAAACTCCTTGCATTCTTTCCACAAGCCCAAACCACCTCAAAGTATTCCGTTTCACCCACTCTACCACTTAACAGTTCGCTCTCTTTGCACTCCTTGCCCTACAACATCTATCATACACCCTTTCATTCCTGTCTTCATTCCATGTAGTCGCACCACATGCTCTTATCAAATAGCTCATTTCCACAGCCAGGTTTCTTGACCACTGTGACTCATTCCATGTCCATGTTTTGGCTGCATAGGTCAGGGTTGGGAGGACTATGCTATCCCTTCTTCACTTCCACACTTACTCCTCTACCCTTCATTATTCTGTTAAGGGACCCAATGACTCTTCTACAGTGTATTGCTCTCTCCCTCATCTCTCCTTCCATATCACCACTTACCCAAGACAGCTCGTAGATACTTAAATTCTCCCACTTCTTCCAGTCTTTTTCCCCCTATATCCACAGCACAATTTAGTACACATTCTTCTTTCACCCTATGTGGTTTTGTAAAATCTATACTTTCACTCTGTTCCTTTTCAAACATCATTACTTTACTTTTACTTACATTCACCTTCAATCACCTATGCTTACACACATCGTACAACACAGTTACTACCTTCTGCAACTCCTTTTCACTCTCAGCAAACAACACAGTATCATCCGCAAACAGGCTTAAAAAGACAGATAGACTCAAGTATACTTATGTGAGTAGGAGAGATGGTCAATAGGCATTATTGTATTACATATTAATTGATAGGTGTGTAAAAGAGAAACTTTTGGATGTAAATATACTGAGAAGGTCAGCTGGTGGGATGTCTGATCACTGTCTTGTGGAGGCGAGGGTGAATATTTTTAGGGGTTTATGAAGAATGTCAGGATGAAGAGAGTGGTGAGAGTAGGTGTGCTTGGAAAGGAAACATGTGTGAAGATATACTAGCAAGATTGAATGTAGAATAATAGGTTGAGAGCAAATGAAGTGAAGGGAGTGAGTGAGGAATGGAAGGTATTTAGGAAAGCAGTGATGGAATTTATTAGAGATGCAAGTGGCATGCAAAAGGTGGGACATGGGCAGAGTTGAAAGGTAGTGAGTGATGGGATAAAGAAGTAAAGTTTTTAATGAAAAAGAAAAGAGAATCCTTTTGGCAGTACTTACAAGGAAGAGATGCAAATGATCGGGAGATGTATAAGAGAAAGTGGCAGGAGTTGAAAAAGAGGGGAAATGAGAGTTTGGGCAAGAGAGTTTCATTTGGAAGGAGGTAAATAATGTGTGAAAGACAAGAGAACAGATGGGAACATCGGTGAAGAGGTCAAAAGGGTATGTGTTCATTTGTAGTAATGGAATGAGAAGGAGGTGGAGTGAGCATTTTGAAGGATTGTTGAATGTGTTTGATGATAGAGTGGCAGATGTAGAGTGGCAGATGTAGGGTGTCTTGGTCGGGTTGGTATGTGTAGTAAGAGTCATGGAGAATGGTTTGATGAAGAAAGAAGTGGTGGTGAAAGCCTAGCCAAAGATGAAATGCAGCAAAGCTGTGGGAGTGAATAGTATTGCAGTTGACTTTATTGAGAAAGGGGGTGACTAGTTGTAAGAATATTCATTGGATGTATGGATCATGGTGAAGTGCCTGAGGTTGGTGGAATACATGTGTAGTGCCATTTTACAAAGACAAAGGGGATAAGGGTGAGTGTTCAACCTACAGAGGCATAGATTTGTTGAGTATACCTTAAAATTATATGGAAGTGTTTCAGTTGAGAGGGTGAAGGCATGCACAGAGCATCAGATTGGGGAGGAGCAGTGTGGTTTCAGAAGTGATAGAGGATGTGTGGATCATGTGTTTGCTTTGAAGAATGTGTGTGAGAAATACTTAGAAAAACAGATGGCTTTGTATGTAGCATTTATGGACCTGGAAAAAGCATATGATAGGGTTGATAGAGATGTTATGGAAGGCCTTAAGAATATATGGTGTTGGATGTACAGTGCTAGAAGCAGTGAGAAGTTTTTATCAAGGATG
>JAUUDZ010058131.1:0-10323 GCA_032361705.1 Panulirus versicolor | reverse complement strand
CAATTTTGCTCTCCGAGATAACATTCTCTCCTTCCACACATTCTCCACCACTCCCAAAACCTTTGCCTCTTCCCCAACCCTGTGACTCACTTCTGCTAAGTCCACTTCCAGATATCTTAAACACCTCTTCCTCCAATTCTTCTCCATTCAAACTTACATCCCAATTAACTTGTCCCTCAACCTTACTGAACCTAATAACCTTGCTCTTATTCAGATTTACTCTCAACTTTCTCGTTTCACACACTTTTCCTAACTCAGTCACAAACTTCTGCAATTTCTCACAAGAATCAGTCACTAGAGCTGTATCATTGGCAAACAACAACTAACTAACTTCCCAGGACCTCTCATCCCCAACAGACTGTATACTAGCCCCTCTCTAAAACTCATGGCAGCCTAAGGTACATACACATTTACTAATCAGCCCTGAGGGGAGTACGAAAACTCAGGTTGGATAAAGGCCAACTGCCAATATCAGGATTCGAACCCATGCAACACTGAGCACCACATCACAAAGGCTCATGCATGTGTAATTACTTATTTCTAGTTACCTACGTCTTCAGTGGCTGACAGGCATTTCTAATGGTACAGTAGTCCTCTTAGTGCTATGTGAATATGAGGCATGGGCTTTAAGACAAAAATGTAAAGATTAGGGTGAATGTGTTGGAAATGTAATATTTGAAGACAGTATCTGGAGTCAAAAGGGTTGATCAAATAAGAAATGATAAGGCATGAGAGAGGTGTGGTAGTAAGAGGATTATGTATGAGTGTGCCGAAAGGTGTGGCAAAACTGTTCAGACAAATGAAGAGGATTATTGAGGAAAAGATGACCAAGAGGGCATACATGTCAGAAGTGGAAGGAACAAGGAAAGCAGGGAAACAAGGAAGGGGTGGAAAAATGGAGTGAAATCTGTTTTGAAGGCTTGAGGTTTGAACATACATGAAGGTGCGAGGCATGTAGGAGACAGAGGAAACTTGTGCAATGTAGTTTTGGAGGGATGATGTACTATCAGTGGGCTCAACCATGGAATATGAAGCAATCAGGGAAAACCATAGGAAGGTCTACGAGACTTGGTTGTAGACTGAGGGCTCTGGTTTTGGTGCATTATACATAACAGCTTAAGAGTAGATGCAAGTGCATAAGGCCATTTCTTCACCTGTTCCTGGTGCTACCTCGCTAACACAGGAAATGGCTGATATGGGAAAAAAAAAATACCATAGAGAGAGGAAATTTTACACTTTTTGGGCTCCAGATCTTGAACATCCTCTATTACCACACAACTTCTTAAACTTATGTATGCTGTCTGTATTAACAATGTACTTAGTCATTCTATTCCATTTATCGGACACTCAAACAATACAAGTGCTTTTATATATTTTCCCCCGTAAGTTCCTTTTTTAATTTCATGTTATGTCCATGGCTCTATCCCTAAACCCCCCAAAGAACTGTTCAATGCCAACGTCACTGATCTGTATCAGATACTTAAAGGCTGTGATCAAATCATCCCTCACTCCTCTATTCCAAGGTCAAAAAATATAAAGCCTTCAGTGTTTCCCTCAAACTTATCTCCAATAATTCTGATATCATCATCTGGACCTTCTCTATTACCTCTTTGTGCTTCTTTAGGTGAGGTGACCAAACATTAGAAGTTTTTCCAGTTTCAGCCTTATGTATGATATGACCAGCTTGCTTAATATTTCCTTATCCACATACTGAAAAGCTATTCTGATATTTGCCAAAAGACACGTTGTCTCCTTTACTATTCTCGTAATGTGAGACTCTGGTGATAGGTTAGGGATGATGCTGACTAGTCAGTCCTTCTTACACACAGAATCCCTAAGTTTATTTCCAGCTAAATAAGTCATGATGAGGTCTTCTTTTCCTTTGTCCTGCCCTCATTACTTTAAATTTGCTTGGGTTGAATTTCATTAACCATGTATCAGACAATCTTTGGAGTCTGCTTAGTTCCCCTTGCAATCTGATGCAATCCTCCTCACTTTTCAATTCTCTCATAAGTTTTGCATCATCTGCAAACATATTCAGACAAGTCATTTACATACATCAAGAACAGTAAAGGTCCCAAAACAGAACCCTGGGATAATCCACTAGTTTTCCCCACCCTTTTGGAGAAGGTTGCAATGACTTTTGTACCTTGCTCCCTTCCAATAAGACATTTTTCTAGCTATCAACTGAGTTTTCCCTTATTCCTGCCTAGCATTCCATCTTCTTAATAAGCCTCCCATAAGGTAATATCAAATGCTTTCAGTCAGTTAAAAATCTAAAAGGTTTGTTACACATGACCTCCTTTCCCTATATGTGTAGCCTCTCACTTAGGTAATTTCTCTTCTGTTGAAAGTCATTCATCTAATTCCTGATTATCTTTTACAGTATCTTACAGACGACACTCATCCTAGTCTTCTTTCTTATGGATGGGTTTGACTCCTACCCTTCTCCACTCCCTTAGCACTCTGCCTTTCTCCAACAATATTCCGAACATAATTTCAAGAGGTCTGTCAAGTGTATCTGCACACATCTCCAGCACATGTGGTGAAGACCTTTTAATATTCTGTTAATGTCTTTTCCAAATATCTCAACATTTTCTAAAGTCTCCTCCCCAACACCTCTCACTAATGATGGGAATATATTGTATTCCACTGTGGAAACACTTTCGAACTTGTTACTCAGTTCCTCATACATCCTTTAATTTTTCTTAATCATTTTTCCCCTTGGAATCCCTTAGCTGCTCTTGCTGACAATCTACTTCTGATGAATTTGTGGAAATGTTTTGGATTTTCACCTGCTTTGTCCACAATATTCTTCTCAAAATTTCTGTTCCTCCTTTCTTAACCTGTTACACTCGTTTCATACTCTCTTATATCTTGCATAGCTACCTGGCTGGATTGTCACCTTTATCTCTGCAACTCCACATTTCAAAGCTCCCTTGCTTTTTGTTATCTTTGATTACACCAATCTTCCCTCTTCCTTAATCTTCCCTTAGTATTTGAAGCAAAAGGTGTGTGTGTGTGTGTGTAGACATTTTACTTAGATGGTTATAAACACTGGCATTTTTCAGACTTTCTGCATCCTTTGAAATATTCTCACACTCTTTTTGGGGAGTATGTCCCCAGTCCAAGAACCTTTGATATAAACACTTGTACATAAAATTCAAAACACGAGATTAAATAAAATGAAAAAACAATTAAGAAAATCTCACTTTTCACTATTCATGTTTGGTGAGTTCGTAAGTGGCCCTTTAATGTTGACCTCTGTGAAGCACGATAAGGACAAACAGAACATGAATAGGGCTTCTCACCCGTATGAATCCGAATGTGATTGTTCATCGTATTCTTTGTGCATGAATGAAATGGACAGTGTGGGCAAGTATATGGTTTTTCTCCTGTGTGGGTTCTAATGTGTTTGGTCATGTGGTCTTTCCTAACAGTGAAATATGTACAGTAGGGGCACTGGTGCACCTTGCCGATGGATCCTCTTCCACTATTCCGCAGACCATCACTGTTCAGTCCCACCTGTTGGGAATGCCTATCTCGGTTATTCTTGTCAATATCAAAATTGCCAGTTCCAAAGTACACATATAAATTCTTTACACACATTACACTGCATAAATTTTTAGTGTGTATTTTTTCCTGGGTAATAAGTCTCATTTTCTAATTGATTATGTCTAAATAGTATAGGAAACAGTTATTACTCCCCTGAAACTTTGCTTTTGTGACCAGGATAGTGATATTTTGAAATTTACCTATCTTTCAAAACATTCCAGAGAGATTCAGTTCTGAGTAGCTGATTTAGAACTTTCTAGAAGTTTCCAGTCATATAAATTGTAGTCAGAGGGGGCAGATGACAGAGATCCAGATTACAATTTCAGAGCTGCAGCTGAGGAAAGAAACCCATACTACCTTAATGAAAAAGACCTAAACGCCATGATCAGAGATCCAATACCGAGCATCTGACGTCTAGGTTCAAGCACTGGAACTTGTTGGATGAAAGTGTGCAAACTGCAGATCAGAAAGTGTCACCTACGTTTTTTCAGCTTCAACCCTCAAGATGGGCTCTGCTTCTGCCACAATGTAACCAGTCTGTTTGAGGCAATCAGAAGTGCCTGCAACCCAAACAAGTGGCACCTCTTTATTGACAGTTCATCCAGAAGCCTCAAAGCCATGCTGCTCCATAACAGGAACAAGTACTTGTCTCTTCCTCTGGCTCACTAGTGCACCTCAAAGAAGAATACAACAGTGTCAAGACCTTGCTAGATGCCTTGAAGTATGATGAGTACAGCTGGGAGGTCATCAGAGATTGCAAAATAGGTCTGATGGGTCTCCAAGGCAGCTTTACGAGGTTTCCCTGCTATCTCTGTCTTTTGGACAGTATCATAGGCAGGACTGGCCACAACAAACCAAATTTTCTGTGGGGATGAATAACGTCAAGTGGGAGCCACTAGTGGGACACCTGGAAGGTGTCGATGCCACCACTGCACATAAAATTAGGCCTTATGAAACAACTTGTCACAACTCTTAATAAGGAGACTACAGCCTTCAAGTACCCTCAAGACTTCTTCCCTAAGCTGTCTGAGGCAAAGGTCAAAGCCAGAGTCTTCGTTGGACCACAGATAAAGGAGATCCTGGAGTGTAAGGAATTCCCAAAGAAGCTCACTAGGAAGGAGAAAGCAGCATGGTACAGCTTTGTAGCAATGAAATGGGACTTTCTGGGCAATCACTATGTGGAGCTGGTTAAGACTATGGTGAAGAACTATCGCAAAATGGGCTGCAGGATGTCCTTCAAAGTCCATATCTTGACGCTCATCTTGATAAATTCAAGAACATGGGAGCATATTTGGAGGAGCAAGGCAAGCACTTCCAACAGGATATACTTAACTTTGAACGCTGCTACCAAGGAACATATAACGAGAACATGATATGAAGATCATAATTGGGGTCTGATTGGAGTGATTTAATGTGCAATCGTAAATTTCGAAAAAATACTCACTTATGAATCTTTTGTGATCACTTTTGTTTAACATTAGTGTAAATACATGTTACTTTTGATTCATAATGGTGTTGCTTTTCTGACTTTATGTAACTAAAAATGTGTATGTTTGCCTATCATCTAACTGGAAATAGGTAAATTTCAAAATATCACTGTCCTGGTCACATAAGCAAAGTCTGAAGGGAATAACAGCCTTTTTCTCTACTTTTTATGTATAAGCAATTAGGAAATAATACTTACTACCCAAGAACAAAAACTGTTACCAAAGGGGAATACATATCAAAATTATTCATGAAAGGTAAGAATGAATATTTCATATAAATGAGCATTTCCATCCACAGTAAATCACTGGATAACATTTTTTGTTTCCAGTTTCATTTTTCTGTAAATATCTAACTAGGTGTTATGAAAACAAGAATAAAGGTCTTGATCATTTTATGATCTCTCCATCCCAAAATGCATAATCATTTCATAATCTCTCTCTCTTCCATACAGCAACTTCAAGCCTGAATTATGGTAAATTACTTCTAAAGCTATACATTGTTTATATTTCAGGCAAAAGTTTTCACCTCATCAGTTTCAAAGGGTATTTCATAAGAAAGAAGCATGGGAGACACTTTCCAATAGTAATCTACGTTAATGTATCAAAATCAAAGCAAAGCAGTGGTGTTTAAACGAGAACTAAATACATAAAACTCAACACAGTCACAAAAATAACTGCAGAAGTAATGAATGAAGGAGTGAAACCCTAGTAATTCTCAAACATCATTCAACTATGAAAACTAATTTATTTTTGAAGTTTGCAGATTTGGCAGTGGCAACTGAATGTCCTAATCAAGGCCATCTCATTTCCTTATCTTTTCCATACCTGCTTGCCATATCCCACATGAGCAAGGTGATGCCAGGAACAGTTGAATAAGTTGCCCCATTTGATCATATCCACTCTAGCTGTCATTCATAACAATTAAAAATCATAGTGTCCTATCCAAAACCATGCCCTTCAAATACTTCTGCAGGTTCCCTTGACTATTTCAAATGCCCTTGTTCAGTCCAGTGACAGCATGTTGCCCCCTGTATACTTCATCACTCAAATTCACTCTATTCTGTGCATGCCTTCCACCCTCCAGCATATTTAATCCCCTAAGCACTCAAAACCTTTTTAACTCAATCCTTCTATCTCCAATTCGATCACCCATTTTTCTTGTTGCCTCTATATCTGACACATATACCCTCTTTGTCAACCTCTCCTCACTCATTTTCTCCATATGTTCAAACCTTCATACCATTTCAGCACAAACTCTTCAGCTCTCTTCATTATCCTCTTCTGATTATTACACCTCCCTCTATTACTTCTTACTCAATCAAATCACCTCACACCCCATATTCTATCCTCAAACAACTCATTTCCAATACATTCATCCTCTTACATACATTCTTACCTTAAGCCAATACCTCGTACCCATACAACATCTGGACTACAATACCTTAAATCATACTGATCTTTGCCCTCCTAGATAGAGGCCTCTCTTTCCACACTTTCCTCAAAGCTCCCAGGACCTCTGCTCCTTCATCCATCCAATGCTCACTTCAGCTTCCAAGGTTCTATTTGTTACCATGTCCATTCCTATTACTTCTTACACAATCAAACCACCTCACACCATATTCTGTCCTCAAACAATTCATTTTGATCTCATTCATCCAATTACATACATTCTTACTTTAAGCCAACATCTCGTACCCATACAACATCTGGACTATATACCTTAATTCATTCTGATCTTTGCCCTCCTAGATATAGGCCTCTCTTTCCACACTTTTCTCAAAGCTCCCAGGACCTCTGCTGCTTCATCCACTCAGTGACTCACTTTAACCTCCAAGGTTCCATTTGCTACCATGCCCGTTCTCATGTATCTAAAATACTTCACTTCCTCCAAGTTTTCTCCATTCAAACACACACCCTACCTAACCTGTCTCTCTCCACCACTAAACCTAATAACCTTACTTTTCTTCACATTTACTCTCAACTTTCTGTTTAAGAACTCCAAAACTCAAGAAACCAACTTCTGCTCTTTTTCAAAATTCTGTAACCAGCACCACATCATCAGCAAAATAACTGAGTCACCTTTCAAGCCCCCCAACCACTGACAAACTACAGACCTGCTCTGGTTCCCATGAACTTTGCATTTGCCTCCTTCACCATTCCATCCATTAATAAATCAAACAGCCATGGTAATATCACATACCACTGCCTCAGACCCAACTTCACCTGAAATTATTCCTCTCCTCTCTTCTTACACACATAATTGACTTACTCTCTTAATAAAAACTCTTCACTGCTTGTAACAGCTTTCCTTCCACACCATATAATAATACCACTTTCCAGGAGCATCTCAACCCTTTCATGTGCTTTTTCCACATACCAATTCTATTGTCTCTCAAAGTATTTCTCACATATTCCTCAAAGCAAACATCAGATCCAAATCTCTTCTTCAAGTCCTGAAACCATATTGTTCCTTCCCAATCTGATGCTCTCTGCATGCCACCACCATCTCTTGCACATCTCTCAATCACTTGCACTGCTTTCTTGCAAGAAAGCCCAAACACCTCTCTTTTTCTTTCACTAGCAACTTAATTTCCTCAACCCATCATTCACTACTGTTTCTCACATGCCTACCTTACAGCTTACACATGCCACACACTTCTCTTGCAAATGCCAGCACTGCTCACTGCTTTCCTAAATACCACCCAGTCCTCTCCCATTCTCCTCAATTCATTTACTCTTACCTTTTGCCATTCTACACTCGATCCTTCCCATTATCCACTCACATGAGCCTCTTTAGCCACCTCACTCACTTTCACCATCCATTTCCTAGCCATATCATATCCTCTTTTCCAAACATTTTCAAAACCTTTACCCTTGCTTCCACCAAGTAATGATCACATATCCCACTGGCTGCCCCTCTCAGTATGCTCATAAGCAAGAATTTCTCTTCTGCACACTCCAATTAGTACATGATATAATAATGCCCATTTACCATCGCATCTACTTACCTATAGTTATGTAAATCTCTTTTTCTGGTATTCCCAATCAACAGTCCTTTTCCATCACACAAATCCACAAGCTACGGACCATATTCATTGACAGGACTGGGTATCCCATGCCCCTCATCTATTACTCTCAACTTCCATATCACTCACTCTTGCATTCAAATCACCCAAAACTTATACGAATCCCTTGCATCAAATTCATGACACACTTACTCAGCTCCTCCCAAATACTCTCTTCCTCACTTCTCTTGCTTCCAAGTGATAAGCACTAATAACATCCCATCTTTCATTTCTACCAAAACTAGTCTCAGGCTTACCTCCTTACACTCTTCCACATTCCCACAACCCCTCCAGGAGATGTGCTACCCTTTCCTTAGCTCTTGCCCATACACTTACCCGATTTTACTCCTAAGACATTTTCAAACCATTTTTCCCCATTCCCTTTGAGCTTTGTTTGTACATTCTCATTTCTTTATCTATCCATCTATATCTCTGCTGCCTGTTCACTCTAAGAATACCCATCAAAGGGATGGCCAAAGCAAAAGAAGTCCACTTATCCCTGTCCTTACATGCCCTCCATACATATACTATCCCATACATTCTTCCCCATTTCCCTCCATCCAGTACTACTCCACTCTTATTTCCCCATGTCACGAGAGGTTTTCCTCTCACTCCAACCACTTTACGCGTACTATCATACACTCTCCTTGTAAACTCCCCAACTTGCACTCTTTCCACAAAACCAAACCACCTCAAAGTATTACATTTAATTTACTCTTCCACTCCAAAATTCATTCCCTTTGCCTTTCCTGCCAAACCATATTTCTCATACATCCCCTCATCTATTTCTATTTTCCATCTTATCATGCCACATGCTCAGCTCAAATAGCTCATTTTCACACCCTGGATTTTTGACCTCTCAGTGATTCCATTTATGTCCATATATTTTTTCTATTTATTATACTTAACTGCCAGCTCCCGCACTTACAAGGTAGGGCAAGGGAACAGATGAAGAATGGCCCAAACTACCCACAAACACATGTATCTACATTAACGCCCAAACAAGCAAATATACATACATATACATTTGAATGTATACATACTTACAGGGAGAATAAAAAGATGTTTTGGAAGAAGGTAAATAAAGTACGTAAGACAAGGGAGCAAATGGGAACTTCAGTGAAGGGGGCTAATAGGGAGGTGATAACAAGTAGTGGTGATGTGAGAAGGAGATGGAGTGAGTATTTTCATGGGTTGTTGAATGTGTTTGATGATGGAGTGGCAGATATAGGGTGCTTCAGTCAAGGTGGTGTGCATCGTGAGAGGGTTAGGCAAAATAATTTGGTAAACAGAAATGAGGTAGTAAAAGCTTTGCGGAAGATGAAAGCCAGCAAGGCAGCGGGTTTGGATGGTATTGCTGTGGAATTTATTACAAAAGGGGGTGACTGTATTGGTGACTGGTTGGTAAGGTTAATTAGTGTATGTGTGTCTCATGGTGAGGTGCAGGAAGATTGGCGAAATGCTTGGGTAGTGCCATTCTAAAGAGGCAAAAGGGATAAAAGTTGAGTATTCCAGGGAAATTATATGGAAGGGTAATGATTGAGAGGGGTGAAGGCTTGTACAGAGAATCAGATTGGGGAAGAGCAGTGTGGTTACAGAAATGGTAGATGATGTAGGATGAGGTGTTTGCTTTGAAAAATGTAAGTCAGAAATAATTAGAAAAGTAAATGGAATTGTATGTAGCATTTGTGGATCTGGAGAAGGCATATGATAGAGTTGACACAGGTCCTCTGTGGAAGGTATTAAGAATATATGGTGTGGGAGGGAAGTTGTGAGAAACAGTGAAAGTTTTTTTCAAGGATGTAAGGTATGTGTACATGTAGTAAGAGAGGAAAGTGATTGGTTCCCAGTGAATGAAGGTTTGCGGCAGGAGTGTGTGATGTCTCCATGGTTTTTTAATTTATTTATGGATGGGGTTGTTAGTGAGTTGAATGCAAGAGTTTTGGAAAGAGGGGCAAGTATGCAGTCTGTTGTGGATGAGAGAGCTTTTGAAGTGAGTCAGTTGTTGTTCGCTGATGATACAGCGCTGGTGGCTGATTCATGTGAGAAACTGCAGAAGCTAGTGGCTGAGTTTGGTAAAGTGTGTGAAAGAAGAAAGTTGAGAGTAAATGTGAATAAGAGTAAGGTTATTAGGTACATTAGGGTTGAGGGTCAAGTAAATTGGGAGGTAAGTTTGAATGGAGAAAAACTGGAGGAAGTGAAGTGTTTTAGATATC
>JAUUDZ010058130.1:0-20837 GCA_032361705.1 Panulirus versicolor | reverse complement strand
TTTTTGTGGGTCTCTTTCAGGTTGCGAGTCGGTGTTGACTCATGTTTGGGTTTAATCTCTCTCTCTCTCTCTCTCTCTCTCTCTCTCTCTCTCTCTCCCTCCCTTCCTCACAAAGGTGACGTCACCAACAGTCAAACGGTCGAATGGTGCCTGAACAACTTGTTACGACGACCACTACGAAGAACTTTATCTCATTTGTCCCGAGGCTTACGTCACAACCCCTTCGCAAGGTACAACTCAGTCACAACCTCCGCGAATTCTTAGCCAAATCCTCATTAAGACCGTAGATCAGCCGCCATGTAGTTTGATGACTTTAGAAGTGGGATAGATATCTATCTATCTCACTTATAAAGTCATCAAAATTCCACAGGACACTAAGTGCTTCTTTAATGATACATACACGACTCACACATGGCGCTGAGAATGTGCTGGCAAATATGTTGTGATCAGGTGAAGTGAAAGAAAAAAGAAACTACTGCTTCTAAATTCATCTTAAAATTCAATATCTATCGCTACGACTCAGTGTGATATAATGTCTGACTTATCTATCTTGAAATTCAATATCTATCGCTACGACTCAGTCCCAGTGTCATGGTGATATAATGTCTGACTTTTCTTTTTTGATGTCTCTCTAGGGCATCTTTGTCACTCTCTCCTACACGTATTATGGTTAGCGAAAGAATTCAGACCTGAGAATTCAAACTTCAAAAGAGAGAATGGACACAGTACAGTCAGGCGCCTGCCTGCATTGTGTCGGCGAAAAGAAAACGCTTTTTAGGCTGAGTATAGAAAAGGCTCTCCATGGAGAATCTAATCCTAACTTATCTCTTTAATCCCCTACTGCCGGCACGACTTAAAGTGTTTCAAAAGTCCATAAACAACGGAGGTGTTACGCCCCCGGGGTATATAGTTTCAGGGATCACCCTCTTACCATCACACCAGAATAACACTTCTAACGGCATATCATCTCCATCTGACGTCAAGTGGGGCCGTTGGGTGGCGTCGTGGAGATATCACGTGATAGAAATGTATATAAATGTGGTATACTGGGGTCGACGTCCTCTCAATGGACTGGACTTGGGCATGTGAAGCCGCCTGGGGGAAACTATGGAAAGGTCTGTGGGGCCTGGTGGTGGATACGGAGCTGTGGTTTTCGGTGCATTACACATGACAGTTAGAGAATGGATGCGAACGGATGTGGCCATTCTTCGTCTATTTCTGGCGCTCCCTCGCTAACGTGGGAAACGGCGAGTGAATTACGATGGATCACAGGTCGGTGTACCTTACCTCCAGGTTACATATCGTCATTCTCGACGACAGAACTTACTAGGTACATTGTAGGAAGAATGAAGGAAATAAATGAATAACGAAATAATTGTGAGCAAAACTACCATGACTGGAGTTCGAGTCTCCATATTCAACATACTACCAGAAGGCGGGCGCAGCACCCATCAACGCTGCCGCTTTTGACTGCTAACAACAGCAGTGAATTTAGCGTGAAGATTCCTTTTGGGTGAAGCCCTCAAGTACGAAGCCACGGCCCTTGAGCATGATGATCAGACGCCTCACTGGGTTCATATGATGGCCAAGCCATGAGCCTGACCGTAACCTTCGTCAGCGCTTCTCCGACACATAAGGAGTCTCGCTGGACAATTCATTCTCTCTCATCCAGCTAGTAACTATATACAAGCCCGTGGTCCTAACTTCAACTGGGGTATATTAGACGCTGAAAAATGTCTTTCCACTAACCATCTTGGCTGTCAACGCACCCGCCGCACGTCACACTGTGCGTCACCATCAACGCCTCAGCTGGAGTTCGAATGTCAGGACTTGTCCGAAAAGCTAACTTCAACTTGCATGCCTATGCCTTCACGACTGAGTTATGCTCAATGTGTTTTGTTCACCATCTTCGTCTTGTACGCTTCTCTATTAACACTTGTGGAAAAGTATTTCAACGGTCGTAGAACATTGTTTTGATCGCTTCGTCAGCCTTGCCAAACCTACCTACTAACTTCTTGCCCCAGGAACCTCTTACTCCTATGGGTACCCCTGCAGCTCTCAGGACAGCAGCCACGATCACCGGGCGGGACCACGGGTCATAAAGTGTGGTGACGTTGATCGTGTGTTCATGTGGGTAAAGGGCAGAGCAGTAGAGAAGTACATACTGTCTTCACTGTACTGTTGTATCGTGGGCAGGAAGGGGCTTGAGATATGTTAAATCGGACTTCGTGGCGTTGAGGGGCTGCAAGATGTCCAGATCCTTGACGAGAAAGTGTAATTCGCATATGTCTGGGGAGTGTGGTTTCAGATGAGTTAACATCAGGTGGGATGGCGTTTGAGTTGAGAGAGCAGTTGTTCTGTTTGTTTGGGGTGGCTGAAGTGGGTTGCCGCATAAACTTTTGACTTCTGTTTGGAGGATTTGAAGGAGAAGGGTTTAGTGCTACTGCAAAGAATTGAACGTCGCTCATATTTAGGTCGGATTATGCCGAGAGGGTACTTCTTTCGTTGTGTTGTTAGTGGGTGTCTGATTGCTGAGCAGTTATTAATTGGTCTGGATGCTGTATTAATTGGTTTGCAGGTTTATTTTTAACTGTCAATGACCAGGCGGGTGAGGCATAGTTTAGGATGGAGTGAAAGATTCATTGTTAAGGAAACCTATGCACTTCACTGGACACTCTACCATGGCGTAACAAACGAAGTAAATATCTGAACGTGATGGTATGACCCCTGAGTACGACGACAAGACCTTTGACCCCGAAGGTACAACCCTTATGCACGACGTTACCACGGCCTTTGCAACTGATCCTTAACAAATACAAATGACCCATCTATTGGTCCAGCTTCAAGCAACTTTCTACACTTTTGATACATGCTACTTGTGTCTTTTGGTCCTTTCTGGCTATATGTGAAGAAATCCTTTGCCTTTGGGGTCCCTATCTTCAAGGAGAAACTAAAGAAAACGTATAAGTCATCGGACGACTGTTGTGACCTAGGACGCAAAATACACCAAGATTACCACCAACCACTCTGGACCTACGGGTCCTCCAAAGCTTAAATCTTCGACGTGAACAACATACCAAGTTAGTCCATGACCTGACGATGTTGTGTACAGATCATCTCGAGGATGGTAGCAACATCAGGAGTTCACTTGCTATCAGCCTCTAAGAGGCCATCAACATCAACCTTATCAGAGTCGCTGAGGCCGTCAAGGGCGTGCGCCACGTCCAGGCTATCAACGACCCACCCCAAGGAGCCCCATACCATTCCAACTCTTGTCACACGAGTCGCAAATTACAGAAGGCCCATACATTCACGCTACCCTCCATATGCAGTTCCTCCATAAATAAAGAACTTGCTTCACTGTTGACGTCCTTTACTGCCATGGAACGTCGTATTTTTCTTATTAGGTCCAGGTGTGTTACTAGTTTCTCGACCACGCAGGAAGAGCTTTCAGGTCTGATGAAAGAGCCTTAAGTTGCTGCACTCCAAGGAGCAGCCTTCAGTTCCATTGAGGACTTCCTGCCGATATCTGTTCTCAGATCAAGCATGCCTGATTCCCCTGTCGATTTGTAGCATCTTTAGTGGCAATTCAGGTAATCATTGCCTTTATTAGCAGAACAGCTAGCTACTTTTGGTCATAAAAGTTGAAAGAATTCTCATTATTAAAATAAAATCGTAATCATTTCTGTTTGTTTTCATGATGGAAATGTCTAAATAAAAAAAAAAACCATAAACTTGTGAAAATGCAATTTGTCTAAATTGCATTTGGAAAAAAATGTGTAAGGAGCATGAAAAAGATGTCAGTGTCCGTATGAGTAAAGAAAGGATTGTTAGATGATACAACAGACTTGACATTTTGTGGGTACAATTTGAGCCTGAATAAGGCAAGAAGAGTTTATGTGCTAGCAAATTAAAAGAATTGTGACGTGGTGTAAGATTGGTCGATAGTATGAATGACAGAAGTAAATGTGGTAGTATATCCAGTTTGGTTCAGAATTGCCTCAGAAATATAGAGATTGAGAAGACACTGACAAGGAGGTTCTGTGTCAGGAGTGGAAGTAGCAAGGGGGATGAGGATACTGAGGAGATGGAGGGATGGAGAAAAGGAAACTTTCGGGTATCAGGGTTGCTTCATATACCCTTAGCTCAGAAATAATATATTGCTCCTCATATAACACATCACTTTTCATCCATTGGATGCCTCTCCCTCCTAAATGCTCAAGCTCTGCTTCGAACATACCCTTTCCTCATATTCAGTTACACCAGAAACCTCATGTTCCCTGGTTATACTATCATTCTCCACATAACATACCCTTACTTTTATATCCCCTGACACCATGGTTAAATCCCTTGCAGCAAAACTGCCTATGCACTGACTCATCTAAAATGCAATCCATCCTTCATTCCTCACCTTTCAGTACAAACTCGCAAACAATTATTCATCCTCATAGTCTACTTTCATTTTATCCAACGCCAATCTTGAATTTACTTCTTTGCCTTGTTTAAGATTTCCATAGCTCATTCGACATCATAGATGTCACCACTTTTTTTGCTTGTTGTCTAATTGACATCAATGTGTACTCAAAAATTTCTTAAGCATTCTACCCTTGCAATTTTAACTTGTTCAGAGCCAGAGCATTCAACTTTTTCTGATCAAACATACTACTTATGTCTCACTATTTTCCATCTTAGTTACAATGGTAACATGCACATTCAGACATCTCAACCTTCGAATGAAAATCATTGCTTTGCTCCTTCCTCCTTTTGGAAAGTGATAATGCATGAGGAAAGAGCTTTCAGCCCTTGCTCCTACCAATTTGGTGCCTTATGCAATAAGCAGAAGATACAAAAACTGAATTCTGTTTTCCCATTATCCCTTGGGATGGAGAAGCACCTACATTTCACCAGTTTTATCTAATGAGGATTTCAAGAAAACAACAATCTTCAGCAGGATTTCATTACAAAGGCATTGATCCAGTTAAACAAAAGTTAGCATGACCAGAAATGGATCACTGATGGATAACCATTTTTACATAACCATGCATATTAGATTAATACGAATGAGTGATGGAATCAAAGCTTCTTAGCCTATAAGAAGGCATTTACAACATAAATTACAGAATAACCATGGTAACAAAACTGTGTTAGCATGTGGAAACAAAACATCATTAATTGCTAGTGATGTTGTAGAGGCTGTTCCTGTTAAAAGTGTTAGATATAGTAAATTTTCTGTTTAAATGTGTCCATGAACCACATCAGAAAATCAATCACTGGATTGCTTCATCCAAGAAGTTTACTACATGTGCGCAATTTTGTTCTGACGAAGAGGAACTATCTTTTAAAGAGAAATCTGAGCTCATTGTGGAGCATCACAACACATCTACACCAGCAGTTTAATTGCCAAGCTGGCCTGACTTTAGTGCTTGCTGGTAACCACTCTCCTGACTCTGTTCTGGCTCCAGCTTAATCATATCATCGATGCGAAGAATTGTAATGGCTGCCTCTGTGGCAAACTTAAGCTGTTTCAGCTTGCTTAACGCAGGCTCAAATACACCTGCTTTTTTGTTGTCTCTCACCTGACCTGTAAAGCAAACACCCAAATATTATAAAATCAAACAATACCTGAAGGCAAGTTAATAAACACATATCCTTTTTGTTCCCATGCATCTAATCTTATAAATAAACCACTAAGTGACAAAATTCATACAGATAAATTCAAGCAGGCACATCCCATTCAGCCCTCAACCACACTTTATTAATAACCACACATCTCTTCTACCCTTTCATTACTTGATCAAACCACCTCACACCACATGCTGTCCTCATTTCCATCACATCCACCTTCCTCTGTGCAGCCATATCTATAGCCCAAGTCTCGCATCTATATATGTTGGGACTACCACTGCTTCAAACATATCCATTTTTGCCTTCCTAGATAATGTTCTCTCCTTCCAAACATTCTTCAGCACTCCAAGACCCTTCGCCCTCTCACCTACCCTACGACTCACTTCTACTTTAATGGTTCCATTTGCTGTCATGTCCACCCCCAGGTATCGAAGACACTTCACTTGCTCAATTTTCCTCCATCCAAACTAACACCGAACTAACCTGTCCTTCAACCCTGCTAAACCTAATATCTATCTCTCTACCTATCTGTATCTTTGATGGCCTTTTCCTCTAGGAATTTCCATCATGGGGTGGCTACGGTAAAAGAGTCTCCATTTATCCCTGTCCTTACATACCTCCCTTGCATATACCATTCCATGCATTCTTCCACTATATCTCTCCCTCCAGTATTCCTCCACCCTATCTGCCAGTCAGAGGTGGTCTTCCTCTCACACAAACCCCTTTAACTGTTCTATAATACACTCTCCCTGTAAATTCCCAGTCTTGCATTCTTTCCACATGCCCAAACCACCTCGAAGTAGTACGTTTCACCCATGCTACCACTCTTCCCTACCATACCACATCTATCATACACCCTTTAATTTCTTTATTCATTCCACAATTCATTCACTTCGCATTCCCTGCCATACCACGTCTCTTATATACCCTTTAATTTCTTTATTCATTCCATCTCGTTACACCACATGCTCTTCTCAAATAGTTCATTTCCACAGCCTGGATTCTTGACCTCTGTGACTCATTCCATGTCCATGTTTTGGCTGCATAAGTCAGGGTTGGGAGGACTATGCTGTCCCTTAATCCTTTCTTCATTTCTATACTTACACCTCTACCCATCATTATTCTATTAAGGGACCCTATGATTTTTTTACCTTGTACTGCTCTCTCCATCATCTACTTCCATATCACTGCTCTTATTCAAGACAGTTCCTAGATACTAAAATTCTCTACTTCTTCCAAAGCACAATTTAGTATTCTTCCTTCACTACTATATGGTTTTATAAAATCTATACTTTCACCACTTCCTTGCAAACACTATTATCTTACTTTTACTTTTATTATCTTCAAACACTTGTGCTTCCACACATCGCAAAACACAAAACCTTCTGCAACTCCTCTTCATCCCCAGTTAACTCAGTATCATCCGCAAACAGGATTGTCACTAGCCACCATATCTCACTGCCAAACTCCATCTATACATCCCTTTTCCCTCGTTCTGCTTCCATCTCTCTTATCACTCCATCCATATATATATATCAAAAAGCTACAGTAACATCATTCAGCTCTGCCTCACACCTACATGTACCCTAAAACTTTCGCTCAACTCTCCATTCACTCTTACACATGCATTTGCTCTTGTATAGAAGGCTATTACACCATCCAACAGGTTTCCCCTTAAACCATATATCCTCAACACATCCCATAAAGCAACCTAATACCCTGCATATGAGTCAGAAGTGGAGGGAACAAGGAGAACAGGAAACCAAATTGGAGATGGAATGATGGGTGAAATTTTTTTTGAACAATCGGGTCTGAACATGTATAGGACAGAGTGAATCGGAAAAATGTGGTACTAGGGTTGCCATGCTGTTAATGGACTGAACCAGGGCATGTGAAGCATCCAGGGTAAACAATCAAAAGGTCTATAGGTCCTGGATTCAAATAGGAAACTGGTTTCAGTGCATTACAAAACAAGACAGCTACAGAATGGATGTGAGTGGATGTGGCATTTCTCCGTCTCTTCCTGGTGCTACCTTGATAGTGTGAGAAACAGCAATCAAGTATGAAAGGAATATATATATAATGAACCTCCATTTTCTACCACCAATTTTTGCTAGACTTCCTGTCCAACCAAATTTCTTATTAAGCTCCTCCTTAAACTCTAATAAATGAAGGAAATGTACTTGAAGCTGGAAGACAAATTGTCCTGAATGTTTATAAGGACATGGGTTATAAAAAGAAAATAAAAAATCGACCTGAAAGATATGAACACATCTCACCTTCCAGCAGGTCCAAACCATAACATTTAAGCTGGGAATGTTCTGTTTTGACTTGCGATGAATGATGGTAGGCACGTAGTTTGGGCACCAGATCTGTGGCATCTTTGGCAGCATTAACAGCTAAGGTGTTGGGGATCACTAGCAGGGACTGAGCGAATGCACCAATAGCCAGCTGTTCTCGTGAACTCTGTATCAGAGCAAAGCAAACTTCATTTAAATATGATTATACAGTGCATACATATTTCATATGTACATACATAGTTCATATGTATGTAAAAGAGGATAAGGAAGAAAGCAAAGAGTACAGTCAGGAGACACCAATTAAGGCAAGAGGATGGAGCAGCTCCATCAACATGAGTGTTAAAATACGGTAATAGTAAATAGAAAATTTTGATAGATTGGTAGCGGATGGTAATGAGATGCAGTTCATGAATCATATAAATGAAAGTACACCCAATATTGTTTGAGTCATGAAGACAAAACAGCTTACTAAAGAGATCTCACCTATTCTATACATAAAGGTATATGATATTATGAAGGGAAAAAGATGGTAAAGGAGGTAGGTTTGGCCCTCTTAACAAAAGACAGCTACAAGTTTCTGGAAGCAGTGGAAGATGGCCCATTCTGACAATAAATGGCCCTCTTAATAAAAGATAGCTATAAGTTTCAGGAAACAGTGGAAGATGGCCCATTCTGACAATAAATAAAAGGAAAAGTAACCAATATAAAAGAAGTGCACAGTAGTAGTGATATGATATAATCCTCCAAAGACTTTCAATGATACAGACCACATATACAGTGATATCAACGATGGAACAATCAAGATGGTACATGAAGCAGTAAAATATGCAATCTTAGAGATGGTAATGATAATGGGGATTTCAATTATAAATAGATAGAGTAAGGAAAGCTGAATTCTCAAGGAGTCGTGGAGGTGCAAGACTTTAAGAATGTAAAAAAGAAAAAATTTCCTAAACGGCATATCAGTGAACACAAAAATTAGCAGTTGCTTCAGCATGAGACTACAGTAAGAGATTGATATACCATTATTGCTAGATGTTATTTTCACACATACTGGCAGGAATATTGTGAATATCATATATGATACACCAAATGGATAAACATATGTAGGCATGGACAAATGAATTAATTGACATAAGCAACATAAATGGATAAATGAGGGTTAAACACAATATAATACTTAACTCTTTACCATACATCAGCTTCTCCTTTCTCTAATAAGGTGTCAACAGAAAAATAACATGCTATACATAAAATGAATTAACTTAAAAGACAACACTCACCAGGCTGGTGGCAAAGCTCTCAAGATATACGGAAAGTGCAGCCTCCACAGCACCACCTCCACATACGATAGCACTGCTTTCTAGCACTCTCTTCACAACACACAAGGCATCATGAATAGACCTCTCCATTTCATCACAGTAAAAGTCATTGGGGCCTCGCAAGATAAGTGAACTAGCAGAACGAACGCCAGGTCTGAAATAAAAAAGTACATTTCATGAGGATGCACAAAAGAAAAAAAAAAATCAAGAATATTCCAGTAGCTACAGGGATAATGAAAGATAACATTTTGAGAGCTTTCACATAAATTCACATCTTCATGAATACAGAGATAATGAATATCTCTATATTCCTGATGATGTGAAAATATCATGGAAGCACTTGAATCTTCGTATTTCATATTCCTTGTGGTTAACAGCATATTCATAAGGATGAAGCCCAATACATAACTCTGCTTACTTCTAGGCAACTACAACAAAGTAAGAACTTAGTAAACTAGGAACTGCAATGCCAAGGTTCTTCTGGAATTGAATTGGATCAAGGAATAACTCTACTTGTGACCTACCTATCTATTCGTCTATCTGCTTGACAACTGTTCTCCATGGGAAGTCCTCTTTGGGGAAAGGATAGAAATGTCTATGTTGTTCTACTGAAACACACCACTCTATTATGCTCCATTCCCCTAACATCTTCCTGGGTCCTCTCCCAGCATATTTCCTAATCTCCCCTTCTTCAGTTGCTAGCTGTCTTCCTCTTCATTTCTTTTGGCCTCAGTCCTATGTAAATATATTCTTTACTATCATAACTTCAAGTTATTTCCCTTGACCAGCATTATGAAATACAGAGCCTGTAACTATCTCTATCATCCTGTATTTCCTACACAATTTATCATTACTTAACTGTGTTAACTACCCCACAAGTACCCCTCGAAAAGTCATTTCAACACAGCTCTAGAACTATCTGTTACATTTAACATGTATGTTTGACCTGCTTGAAAAATTAAGCTGTCCCTTCTTTACAAAGTCATATTCCTCTCTTTCATAATTCTCATATAAGATAAATCAAAGTGCCTCTCTTTATTTCTTCTTCCAAAGTGCCATATTTTCACAATGCCAATCTATCCATTTACATCTTTGATCCCTGCTCCCTCCTGAGACCCCCTCAAGGGGTTGGCTACAGCAACAGTCTCCATAACTAGTGAACTCCATTGCTGCTTCAAAGCCTTTAGTGCCTCTAGGGTAACTCTACCGCAGTGTTTGCATAGGCTCGTACCTAATGCTCCTGCCTAATGTTCCTACTACCACCTCTTCTTAAAGCTCCTGCCTAAATGTTCCTACCAACTGCTTCTATCTATTGCTCCTACCATTTTGCCAAAGGCAAGGATAGTGCACAATGCTCATCACAGGAAAATCTAGAGTTATGAAGACTGAAGTGTGTGAGATAAGAGTTACAGCTGTCAAGTGTTACGTATGACATACCAGTTGTCCACATGGGGGTGAGGCAGAGAGAAAAGACAGCTACATGGGTCAGAGGAGTGCAACTTGACAATCACTGAAATCCCAAATAGTTATATTCTCTAACCTCTTCTAACAGAGAGAGGAGACAATTACCCAGGTAAGAGGAGTGCAATGTGACCACCAATGAAATCCCAAATACTTAAATTCTCTAACCTCTTCTTACAGTTCACCACCTATTCTAATCTTCCACTTCAGCTTACTATATTTCACCACCTATTCTAATCTTCCACTTAAGCTTACAAGATTTGTTTCTAAATGGCACTGCAACCTCTACCACATCACTATCTAATGTCATTCCCATATCTTAATACTAGATCAAATGCATGAACCCTCTCATCTCACTCATATGCACCCAATTTATGTTCAGTGTGCTAAACTGAACATGCTTCCATAAAAATAACACATCAGTTCTTTGATGTGCATGCCTCTAAATAGATTAACAATCACTTTTAATCCAAAACAGTACATTGTGCCTAACTAACTCTTTTGTTATTACAATTTCACAAACCTTCAACTGTACACTAGATCTTCATGAACTTCAACTCATCTCACTATACAACTGACTGAATAACTATGAGACAACAGAATCTTGGCATCTTTTAGTCACCAAGTTTAAACAAATTCATAAAGCAAATGCAGAAAAATATACATATACATGAGTTGCAACTCATTCATACACTGCTACTTCCCAACCACAACTTCCTACCTTAGGATGAAAACAATCAATCTAGAGCACATCTAGACTTTTACACTTTTTCCTATGTACTCTCATCTATGTTTCTGAAGCAAAGGCAGCAAGGGAAGGTGGAGGATATGGAAAGATGACTGCTGTGGCCTGATAATTCTGGAGGATAAGAAGTGACCACTGAAGAGAAAGAGCTGGAGTGATGTTGCACAGTGGGACACATAATGTTAATGGGCTAATCCTAGGAAGACAAAGCAATTCAGGTAGTCCATGAGGCTTGAGTCAAGGCTATCTCTAGTTTCGGTACATCATACATGATACGACTGGATGTGTGAAAACAGTTTTTGTTTGTTTATCAATCTTACAAAAGCAGGAAAGGCAATTAAGGATATTAAGAGTCCTTTTTTACATTCGTTCATTATTCAACTATACACACCAATCATTTATCATTCTCTCTTACACAAGGTTTACTGTAACTAGTAGTTCATATCATTACTTCAAAAGCATACTTTCTGTGTCAGTTACCCTATAAGTAATCACTTATCTCTCACTGTTAATTCACAACCTTTCAACTCAAATAACTGTTAATAAATATTTCTTATCTTTAACAAGCCTCAATTTCGTTATGAAATCTCCAAGAAAACAATTCAAAGAATAGAACACATCACTGTAATTTACCCTTTGATTAGGATGAGTTCATCATCGCAGATACGCTCCTGGGAGACTTCTAAGGCTTCTCCAAGGTAGGTTGCTTCAAAGGTTTCCTCGCCTTCTAGGTTGCATAAGGTAGTTAGGAAAGTTGCGCCAGTAGCTTTTGCTATTCTCTGTATAGAAAAAAAGAAAAAAGAACAATAATAAAGCATGCACTTTCTTCAAACAACCATTCTTTACTTATGTCTAAGCTATCTTCACACCTGATGATTATATACACTCCATTACCATTTCTGTTTTCATCTTAAATTCTAAATTCCATATCTAAAACTTATTTGATTAATTCATTCACTGTGAAATAATCATTCCAACTAAACACTGCATAAAGCCCATATGACTGCTACAAGAACAGCCCTATTCTAACAAATTTAACATTTCAAATAACTCATAAGTTTCCGTAAAGACTGCCAGTTTGAAACTCTCTCCCTTCATAACCCATCTGTATCTTACATAAATTTTCAGCCTGTGGCTGTAATGTAATCAATAAACCATCAAAAATCATCAATGTTATTATCCCAAACATGAAAGCAGACTAAACTGGATCTAAGGGGTTTCACCTCACAGAAGCTCACATCCTTACTCCTCTGAGGAACCTTTAAGCTGCTAAGTATGCCCATCATATAAGTTGCATTCAACTCCCATCTGTTTTGTAAAAACACCCAGGCAAATACATACCTTAAGATCAGACTTCTTGCAACGTCTGACAGCCATAGCACCTGCTTCAACAAAATACTTTAGACAAAGATCGTCAATACCACCAGTTGTTAAGATTACATTGGCACCAGTCTTCAGGATTTTGTCAATACGTTCCTAGAAGACAGAGAAAAGATATTTCAGTAATTTCATCAAAACACAGATAAGAAATTATTCTGGCTGCTAGTTATTTGAATGAAAACAACATAATGCCAATGAGACAGATAGATATGAAATATACAGGGTTGTAAATGTTTTTCTATACATAGCAAAGTCAATCTGACAGCTGGGTTGACTAAGACATGAGGAATTTGGAAAGACTGCACAATTTCAGCAACAGGGAGAAAGAATTCTATCTTCGTATTTGCCATTTGTCGTAAAAGGCAACTAATGGGGGGGGGGGGGGGGCGGGAAACCCTCCCCTTCTTGTATTTCAATTTCTACAAGAGGAAACAGAAGGTGCCAAGCTGGGAATGTTCATCCTTCTCAAAAGCTAAGATTAGGGTGTCAGAATGTAACCAAGATGAGATGAGAGGAGAGAATGGTTGTATATTTGAGGAAAGAAACCTGAATGTTCCAGCTCAGACTGAAATGAAACTCAAGGGTAAAGGGGAAGAATGGTTTGGATGTAAAGTCGAGTTGGTGAGAGGACAAAAGCTAAGGAAGGAGTAGCACTACTCCTGAAGCAGGAGTTGTGGGAGTGTGATACAGTGTAAGGAAGTAGATTCTAGACTGATGTGGGTAAAACTGAGTGGATAGTTATTGTTGCTTGTGTACCTGGCCATGAGAAGAAAGATCACGAGAGGCTAGTGTTTTGGGAGCAGTTGAGTAAGTGTGTCAGCAGTTTTGGTGCATGAGACTGAGTATTAGTGATGGGCAATTTAAATGTGAAATTAAGTAGTGTGACAGGTGAAGTTATAATTGGTGTGCATGGGGTATTCTGTGTTATGACTGGAAAAGGTAAAGAACTTGCTGAGTTATGCTGAAAAAAGACTGGTGATTGGGAATACCAGATTTAAAGAAAGATATACATAAGTATATGTATGTGAGTAGCAGAGATGCTCAAAGGGCACTATTAGACTGTGTATTAACTGACAGGCAAGTAAAAGAGAGACTTTTGAAAGTAAATGTGCTAAGAGGGGAAGCTCGTGGGATGTATGATCACTATTTTGTGGAGGCAAGAGTGAAGATTTGTAGAGGTTTTCAAAAAAGAGACAATGTTGGGGAGATGAGAGTGGTGAGAGTAAGTGAGCTTGGAAAGGAGACTTGCATGAAGAAATACTAGGATAGACTGAGTGTAGAATGGTAAAAAGTGTGAGCAAATGAAGTGATGGGAGTGAGTGACGAATGGGAGGTATTTTGGAAAGCAGTGATGACATGTACAAGAGATGCATGTGGAAAGTGGGTACATCAGAGAAGGCACTGAGTGATGGGATGAAGAACTAAAGGGGCAAGTGAAAGAGAAAAGAGAGGCGATTGGGTGGTACTTGAAAGGAAGGAATGCAAGTGATTGGGAGATATAAAGAGAAAGAGCAGGAGGTCAAGAGGAAGCTGCAGGGGTTAAAAGATGTTTTGGAAGGAGGTAAATAATGTGCAAAAGACAAAAGAACAAATGAGCACATCTGAGAAGGAATGAAAAGGGGAATTGAACAGGTAGTGATGGAGTGAGTATTTTGAAGGATTGTTAAATGTTTTTGATGGCAGAGAGGCAGATGTTGGGTGTTTTAGTGGTGGTGGTATGCGAAGTGATGAGTCATGGAGAGTGGTTTGGTGGAGAGAGAAGCGGTAGTGACAGCCATGTGGAAAATGCAATGTGGCAAGGCGGTGGAGTGGGTGGTACTGCTGTTGAACTCATCAAGAAAGGGAGAGATGGTGTTGTTGATTGACGAATGCATGCACAGTGCCACTGTACAAAGGAAAAATGGGATAAAGGTGAGTGTTCAAACTACGAAGGCATAAGTTGTTGACTATACCTAGTAAACTGTATGGTACAGTACTGATTGAAAGGGTGAAGGCATGTACAGAGCATCAGATTGGGGAGGAGCAGTGTGGTTTCAGAAGTGGTAGAGGGTTTGTGGATCAGGGGTTTGCTTTGAAAAATGTGCGTGAGAAATATTGAGAAAAACAGATGGATGTGTATGTGGCATTTATGGATCTGGAGAAGGCAAAGATAGGGTTGATAGAGATGCTTAGTGGAAGGTCTTAAGAATATATGGTGTGGGAGGTAAGCTGCCAGAAGCAGTGAAAGCTATTATTAAGGGTGTAAGGTGTGTGTATGAGCAGGAAGAGAGGGAAGTGAATGGTTCCAAGTGAAGGTTGGTCGACAGCAGGGGTATGTAATGTCACTATGGTTGTTTAATTTCTGTATGGATGGGATGGTGAGGGAGGTAAATGCAAGTCTTGGAGAAGGGGCAAGTATGTAGTGCTGGGGATGAAAGGGTCTGGGAAGTGAGTCAGTTGTTGTTCAGCGATGATAAAGCACTGGTGGCTGATTTGAGTGAGAAACTGCAGAAGTTGGTGACAGAATTTAGAAGTGTGTGAAAGGAAAAAGCTGAGAGTAAATATGAATAAAAGCAAGATTATTGGGTTCAGCTGGGTTGAGGGACTAATTAGTTGGGATGTAATTTTGAATGGAGAAAAACTGGAGGAAGTGAAGTGTTTTAGGTATCTGGGAGTGGACTTGGCAGTGAATGGAACCAAATAAGCAGAAATGATTCATAGGGTGTGGGAGGGAGCGATGAAGAATGGGAGGAAAGAGAGAACGTTGTCTCGGAGAGTAAAAATGGGTAAGTCTGAAGAATTGTTGTTTCAACAATGTCACATGGTTGCGAGGCATGGGCTATTGATAGAGTTGTGCAGAGGAGGGTGGATGTGTGGGAAATGAAATGTCTGAAGACAATATGTGATGTGAGGTGGTTTGATTAAGTAATGAAAGGGTAAGAAAGATGTGTGGCAATAAAAAGAGTATGGCTGAGAGAGCGGAAGAGCATGTGTTGAAATAGTTTGGACATATGGAGAGAATGAGTGAGGGAAGGTTGACAAGGAGGATATATGAGTCAAGAATGGAGGGAACAAGGCGAGCCAGGAGACCATATTGGTATAGGAAGGATAGAGTGATAATGATTTTGAGCAATTGGGGCTTGAACATACAGGAGGGTGAAAGGTGTGCACGAAAGAGTGAATTTGAATGACATGGTATACTGAAGTCAACATGCCATTGATGGACTGAAACAGGGCATGTGAAATGTATGGGATAAACCATGGAAAGGTCTGTAAGGCCTGGATGTGGATAGGGAGCTGTGGTTTCAGTGCACGGAACATGACTGCATTTGTATGGATGTGGCCTTTCTTTGTCTGTTTCCTGGCACTACCTTGATGCACAGGGAGGCAATGTTGTTTCCTGTGGGGCAGGGTGGCACCAGGAATGGGTGAAAGTGAGCAAGTATGAATATATATGTATGTAGATTTAAATATATGTAGTGCATGTGCGTATATGTATATCTGAGTGGATGTGTCTTTCTTTGTCCGTTTCCTGGTGCTACCTCACTAACATGGGAAACAACAAATTATGAAAAAATAGTCATAGCATGTAGTGAACAAAGAATACTATCCACTGATATCCTGTGTCATAAAGGCAATTAAGAGGGACAGAAGGACAGAAATCAGAAGTTGGGAAGCCTCTCCTCAAGCATTATTACTTTTTTAAAGCATGAACAGACAAAAAAGCCGAGGAGGATTTTTTTGTAGGCTTAATTGTTGATTCCATATTCTATTCTTTTAAAAACAAAAATAAAAAAGATAGCTAATAACCTGTCACTAACAGTCTTCCATCATACAGATTAAACACAATTTACTTTCAGTGCAGCCCTAGGATCCCCTTCTATATGGCTCCTGCAGTGCTTAGAAAGCTGGCCATATCCACTGGGTGGGACCAAAGGTCAAGCAATGGGGTGCTCAGTGTACTGTACCTCTGTTTGAAGCGAGTGCATGATAACTGATGAGTACATGCCCAGTGTCTTCAGGAAGGAAACTATATCTTTAGCATGAGGGGTCATGTGATACTGTGAACTTGTGATTGTACTGTTCTAAAGATGAATGGTGTCTAAAACAAACATAAGGAAGCGTAACTTGCATATGTTTAGGGAAGTGAAGTTCCAGATGGACATACATCTAGTGAAGCATAAGGGTGAGATGGGAAAGTGGCTGTTTACTGCTTCTTGAATCATTACTGTGTGCATGTTTTGCAAGTGTCATCTTTGCTGGGAAGGTAGGATCTGTTAATACAGTGTGCTTAAGGGTGATGCAGGGGTAGGTTTTTTTTATTTCTTTTTTATTTTTATTTATTATTTTGCTTTGTCACTGTCTCCCACATTAGCGAGGTAGCGCAAGGAAACAGACGAAAGAATGGCCCAACCCACCCACATACACATGTTTTTGTAGTTGATAATACCTTATAGGGAGGTTTGGGTGGGACAGGTCTAGTGCTGTTACAAAGAACTGAGTGCAGAATATATTTTTGTTTCACTGCACAGGTGTTCAGTATTTGTAATTGCTTGGCAGCTGATGACTGTCCTATGGTCTTGGTTTTGTGTGGTTTATAATTCTGTTATACCTTCAAGCTCACCTTTGTAATGTCAGATTCCCGCTGTCTAATGGCCTCCAGCTTGGCTGGATCATTCACTATCACCTGGATACCAAGCTTCATCTTCTCTTTGTTTAGAGAGAAGTCTAGGCAGACAATTTTGGCATTGGTGATTCTCTTGGTCATTGCTGTGGAAGACATAATATTTTTGTAAAAAATATACTGGACTTCACATCTACATTAAGACCTGAGCTATGCTAAAGCGAATGTCCCACCTATCTAAACAAGCTGAGCGTTATTCTGTTGTCACATAAAAATTTACTAATATTTTGCAAGGGCCATGATCCGGAAATACAGTCTGAATGTAAATTTCTAATCCTTTAGGAACAAAACTTATTTGGTAACTTGGTAACTTGACCTCTGTGTTAAGTTTCCGCAGTAACTTGTTTTTTTTAATCAAATTTTCATCAACACCAAGGGATGCATTTAGTGCAAATAGGCATAAACCTTTTACTAGGACTCACTGTGCAGTACTGGGGTCCTGAACCTAAACCCTACAGGCAGGAGACGGGCTGGAGCACACTACTCTCTGGGGAAGACTTGCTACCTTTTCGAGTTTCTTTATCATCATTATCATGATTATACATAATCACTGTTTCCTGCGTCAGCAGGGTAGTGCCAGGAAACAGACGAAGAATGGCTCATCCACTCTTATAGACATACATATAAATATACATAAACGCCCACATATGCACATATACATATTAACATATACATACACATATGCAGACACTACATTTATACATATGTACATATTCATACTTGCTTGCCTTCATCCATTTCTCTCGCTACCCCACCCCACAGGAAAATAGCATCGCTATTGCCTGCTTCAGCGAGGTAGCACCAGGAATACAGCCAAAAAAAGGCCACATTTGTTCACATTCAGTCTCTAGCTGTCATGTGCAATGCACTGAAACCACAGGTCCCTACCCACATCCATGCCCCATAGACCTTTCCTTGGTTTACCCCAGATGTTTCACATGCCCTGGTTCTGTCCACTGACAGCATGTCGACCCTGGTATACCACATCATTCCAATTCACTCTATTCCTTGCATGCCTTTCACCCTCCTGTATGTTCAGGCCCCGATCGCTCAGAATTTTTTTCTCTCCATCCTTCCACCTCCACTTTGGTCTCCCACTTCTCATTCCCTACACCTCTGATATATCCTCTTTGTCAATCTTTCCTCACTTGTTCTCTCCACATATGAAATGTTACAATTTCAAAAATATTCACATAACAATTACTATATTTCATCCAATACTTTCATGCTGATGATTTGTAAAAGCTTTGTTGATGTTTCAGAGCAAAACTCTGTAACGTAGGGGAGTAAAGCCTGGTGTCAACGAGTTAACAATTCATGTTTTATGACCTATTGTACATCACCAAAAATCTATTCTCGTTACTGTAAAATCAGTTTGATTCATTGATATTTTTTCATGCCACCAAAATTATAAGTTTGATTAGCTACTAGCCACACTAGTCAGATGCACTCTTGTTAAGGTTAGGGAAGCACTGGCAACATTCCTTCCACTTTTACTAGAAATGCCTTCTTTTGTCTCATGTTGGTTAGCTTTTGGTTATGGAAAAGTCAAAGTCCATAAAATAACTCTCCACATGGTCTGAAGACTGATCATCATTATCAGGTAACCAAGATTATCTTCTGCCTGATCTTTAAATCTAGCTAAAAACTTCAATTTCCTTCCTAGAAAACTCAGGAGAATGTAAAAAAGGATGACTGACTGTATAACTGTGTGAAGAAACTACTGCACACTACCCCCTCAGCAACCATTCAGGCTCAGCAGGCAACTTTGAACTACAGGCATGAAATTCAATAGTAAATTTGTCTAAAAGAGTTATTCAACTCAAATAGAATTGTTTCTTAAGATTAGAAATTAAAACCTCTACAGTGAATGCATGCTTGCACCACCTCTGGCCTGCTGGTATGGATTATTTTAAACCCTTTAACAGGCAAGACCCTAAATTTTCACCATTTACAACATAAGTATCCCCTGTGGGATACCTGCTCACTAAAGTGTTTATAAGAGGCTTCCCGCCATTGGCAAAGAAATTTTTGAGTTTGTAAAGCTTACCAAAGAAATGTTAGGGGAAAGCTTCAAAGACATGATGGGCAAGGAGGTGAAAAAGCTGCTGCAGTCTTATCACAAAGTGCTAATCAATAAGAAGCTTCAAAAGCTGATAGCATCTAGCGGCAGAGACAGATTTTTATTACAAAAAAAAATATAAATATTCTTCATGTATGTTATGATCCATGGTCAGATTTCCTAACTTCCACTTAACCCGTAAAGCATTAAGAAGTTTGTAACACAATATTTTTCCAAAATGCAGTTATCCAGGAATGTAACCACTGTGCTGGACACGGAATAAGTGCATAAAAATACATGTACTGTACACAGGTGTTACTGAAGTTTACATTGTAAATAAATAGTCACCATTTGGCAAGAATGATGCAGGTGTATCAGGAGGGTCAGTGATGACCAAGTAGTAAGCCACACTTCAGTGGGTGTCAAGTTGCACTTCTCTGACCCAAGTATCTGTCTTTTCTTTCTGCCTTGCCTACACGTGGATTATTAGCATTGTGTCCACAATTATACAACCTCTCCTCGTCATACACAACACATGACAACATATAACTCGCACAGCTCATTCATGTGTTGAACCATATGCTCTACCCTAGCCCTCCCTTTTGGCAAAATGGTAGGAACAACAGATAGTAGTAGGTAGGAATATTCAAGTAGGAGCATTAGGTAGAAACATTATGTATAAGTAGTACGTAGGAACATTAGGTAGGAGTCTCTGCAAACACTGCACTAGACTTGCCCTTTGCTAGTGGCCTGTTAAGGGCCAGGCATCAAAGGCTAAGAAGTGGCACTGGGGTTTACTGGTTATGGAGACTTTAATGCCTTCACCATCCCTTAGAGGGAGTTCCGGAAGGGAACAGGTATCAGAGATACTGATAGATAGCATTAGGTAGACAACTCAATAAGAACATTAGGTAGGAGCCTTTGCAAACACTGCATTACACTTGTCCTCTGCCACAGGCCTGTTTAGGGTTAGGTATTAAAGGCTAAGAAGCTGTACTGGAGTTCACTAGTTATGAAGAGACTACTGCCATGGCCACCCCCTAAGGGAGTTCCAGTTGGGAACAGGCATCAGAGATACAGATACATAGAAAGACTGGTGGTTAGTTATAGAATGGCTTGTGTGGTAGGGGTCTAATAATGCTGAGCATGTTCAGGTGGGATCATATTGAGAGGATCTCTGTTTCATTGTGAAGGTACTGAGTGTTTGTGGTTGCAAGGCATCCGGTGATTGTTTTGAGTGCACAATTTTTTGTGGTTTGCAGCTCTTTTATATTTGCTT
>JAUUDZ010058120.1:0-10324 GCA_032361705.1 Panulirus versicolor | reverse complement strand
ACACATATATCCTCTTTGTCAATCTTTCCTCCATTCTCTCTATGTGTCCAAACCATTTCAACACACCCTCTTCTGCTCTCTCAACCACACTCTTTTCATTACCACAATCTCTATTACTCTTTCATTACTTACTCGATCGAACCACCTCACACCACATTTTGTCCTCAAACATTTCATTTCCAACACATCCACCCTATTCGCAATACCATATCAATAGCCCATGCCTCGCAACCATATGACATTGTTGGAACCACTATTCCTTCAAGTAAACCCTTTTTTGCACTCTGAGATAACGTTTTTGCCCTCCAAACATTATTCAACACTCCCAGAATCTTTGCCCCCTCCACCACCTTGTGGCTCACTCTTCCATGGTTCTGTCTGCTGCTAAGTCCACTCCCAGATATCTAAAAAACTTTACTTCCTCCAATTTTTCTTCATTCAAACCTGCTTCCCAATCAACTTGTTCCTCCACCCTACTGAACCTAATAACCTTGCTCTTATTCACATTTACTCTCAACTTTCTCCTTTCACACATTTTTAGACCTCACAATCACATCACAACACCCTAACATCAAAGATGCAACAACAAACATGCAGTGCTACCATACACAATTGGAACAGTGGCTCACTCAGAACAGAAAGTCTATCTCCATATTAGTCTTCAATCATACTTTTAACCTCATACAGACTTGAATCCAGCTCACATTTTCCAACCACCTTGAATGGAAAGTCCTTCCCACTGAACAAATCACCAACATATGACACATCCTTGATATTCACTCCCCACACCAATCACACAAACATAAGAGCAACACACAACCTAAAGAAAAAGAATCCCTCAACATCTTATGCAAACAGTTCATCTGCTTTGCTATAAACTTTGGCTCACCTACTTCGTCTCCTACTCTCTCAAAAGCAAAAATAATAAATATGCAAAATACACAAAATAATGCACTAAGAAGAAAATCGCTGGCTGCCTAGCATCCACAAATGCTCAACACCTTCATAATGAAACAAAAATCTTACAAATGTACCCACCTCGAAATGCACAGCACTCAATTCTATGCAGCAGCACAAGATCCCCCACCCCATACCCACTCACCCTATAACTTTTAGTAACCTTTACTCTCAGTTCTCCCAACTCCTAATAAATATAACAATGAAATACAACACATTCACTTTGCAATACCCCAGCAAGCTCTAAACAACTAAACTTCCAACTCACATTAATCAAAAACCACACTCCCCAGACAAACACAAATCACACTCTCCTGCTTATGCTCTGGACATCATCCATCACTACAACACTACAAACAGTTTCAATATATCCTTAGACCATTCATGCCCATGATGCAACAACCATAAAGAAGACACTGAGCTCTTACTTTTCATTTGCCCTGCCCTCTCTGTACACACACAAATGAACATCACAAAACTTTATGCCATGTAGTCCTAACTGGGGGATGTGGTAAGACTCCTGAATGCTGCAGGAGCCTTATAAGGATAAAATGAACTCTTGGGAGAGGAAGTAAACAATTAAATAGAACTTAGTAAGTACATAAGTAAGCAAGTGTGTGTGTTTTATATATGTATTTGACCAATGTATAACTGATCACACACTTTACAGGGGATATTGTGTACAAAACCCTTTTGTAAAGAGTGCGATCAGTTTCGTATTGGTCAAACTGGTAAGGTTCTTTGTGTATGGGTTAAACAACATAAAAATGGTGTTAGGTAAATTCAAGAATCTACTGCATTGTTTGTTCATCTTAGAGATTTTGGTCATCAAAATGGCTAAAGCAATGCTAAAGTTATCACATACAATCATTCAATAATGGATAAAAATATTGTTAAATCTTATCTTAACAAACATAGTAGAGGTATTAATATGAATCAAATTTGTTGGTTTACATAAATCAGTTAAATCTATAAGTACAAAAATTTTACTTATGTTTCCTAGAACATACACACATTGACATTGCATTATCATTAGAGGGTTGACGCATAATCCTATGACCAATTCCAGCTCATTATCCCTTGCTGCCAGAGCACTAAAATTTTTTGGTTATCAAGCATCTGGCAGCAATGAGAGAGGAATAGCTATGAGCAAGCCAAGGATGCGAGTTGTCATTTATCTTTAGTAGGAAGTTGATAAATGTGGACGGTTTATCCGAGTTTGTCCCCTCCTGATACCATACTGCCGAAGGTTTTCATGCTCTGTAGCCACAATGGGGAAGCAAAAGAACTTGACAAAAGAGCAAATAGCTTCAATTATTAGTGCATACAAGGCAGAGAGGCCAGTAAGGGAAATACTGAGAATTGTCGGTGTTAGTGTCTGATCAATTCAGGTATGGACATTAAGATTTCGCAACAGTGGAGGTAAGGCAACACCAGAGCACAAAGTAAGACTCAGGAAGGCTCAGAAGACTTCACAATGCACACTAATCATCATGAAACGTCAGCTATAAGTTAATCTATGTCTGTCAGCATGGGAATTAAAAGTAAAAACCCATGACTGCTTGGTGAGGCGTCAGCATGGGCCATTCATCAACACATCCATGACGACCTACAATTCAGCTGCCATCATGCCTCAAAGAAGCCCCTCCTTACCCTTATGCAGAAGTACCATAGGATTGCATTTGCCAAGACATACCTTCAGTGGGTTAAGACCAAGTGGAAGCACATGCTATGGAGCAACAAAGCCATGTTTTCTGTGACCGGGAACTAAGTTGTCATCTTTATCGGCATGCCGGGAGTGACCCTCTTGATCCCAAGTACACTTTCAGAAATGTTAAACATCCTAATTCTCTCATGGTTTGGGGTTGTTTTTCTTATCATGGAATTGTTGACCTTGTCCTACTGCCCAGACATCAAATCATGAATCAGCAGAACTACCTTGAGTTACTGATGGGCTATTTAACAGACTGTTTTCAGTAGTGCCATGCAGGTATGTTCATGCCATATGGCAAAATCTGTGAAGCAGTGGTTTACTGACTGTGGGATCCACTTCATTGATGATTGGTCTGGAAACAGCCCAGATATTTATCTGATAGAAAACTTGTGGAGCATCATTAAATGCCGAATTTCAGGGAAGGATACTAGCAGTGTCCCCAAGCCTGAGGCAGGCCATTCATGAAGAATTTGGACCCACAGATTTTCAAGAACTTGGCAGCATCAGTGCTTTCATGCCCTCAAGAATGTATAAGAGGAAAGGGAAGCAAATTACCTAACAAAACTGTATATAAATAAAACTAATGACTACTTTATCTTTATTTTCATCCATTGGCTCCCACGCGCATAATACACTGTCGAGGTGTATTATTCCAACTCTACCTTGTTCCATCCACTTCCGGCACAGGGATTCTTGTTGTCAGTCTTTCTCTCAATCACTATATTTGTTTAAACCATTTCACCACGCCCTTGCTGATTCTCTCAGTCAAACTACACATTTTACATAAACTTTTACAGTGTTACTCCTGTCATGATCAACCTGTCTCACATCACATACTATTTTCAGGCATTACATTTCTAACATGTCCACCCTCTCTCTTTTGTGCCCAAAGTCCAACACTTTCATCAATAAAAGACAATCAGGACAACAGTACCTTCAAACAAAACCTCTGTCTTAACAGAAAATTTACTTCAGTCCCTTTGTTTTTATTCATCACCACATCCAACCACAGGCATTTAAACCACTTTACTTCCTCCAGGTCCTACCCTGCCCCCAACAATCCAATGCACCTCACTGCCTTCCTTTTGCTCACACTTACTACAATGTTTCTCCTCTCACACATAATCCCAAACTCTATCACCAGCTTTTGGAGTTTCTCTCCAGTCTGCCAACAAAGTCATGTCATCAGCAAATGGCAACTTACCTCTTCTGGCACCCACTCCTTGTATACCAGACTCACAAATTACCAAATAATGAATATCAAAGAATACAGCTACTATGGTAATCATGAACACTTACTTGAAAGTGTGAGGGTCAATGTAGAAATTCCAGACTGTCCAGAGCACCAGCACTAAAAAGATTGCCATCCATAGTGTTACCACATGGCTGTAAGATACAACAGTCGATTGTTCACTGACAGAAACTATACTATTTTTCTCTCTATAAGAGTTTAGGAATTTTGCTTCAGAAATAATAAGGAAAAAAGAAAGGAAAAAGAGGTGGTGTATTAGTCAAATATATAAGTATCAACCCTGATGAGGACAAAGGAAATAATGCTAGACTATAAATCCCTATAATGTGTCTATATGAAAACAGGCATAAAAAAGTGCAAAAACTAAACATACCATAAAAACTGTACGTAACGATCTTAGATTAGAGGAAAGGTGTGTTATTGTTGACTTAAATGTGCATAACAATCTATGTTTAGAGGAAAGATGCCATATTGTTAACTGTATTAAATATTCATATTCATTCTGTAATTTTTAACTTATTCTTGTATAATGTAATATTACACAGTTACTTATAGAGAAAATAGTGTGGTATTTGAAAGAAGAGAATGAAAAAATGAGAAGGAAATATATATGGAGAAAAATAAAGATACATGGCAGATGACAGGCTGTCAAGATGATACATTACAATATGGCTGAGGGTATACGAAAGGACTGAATGTGGAAGATATGAGCATATAGTCAATAAACTGGTTAGTGCTATAAGAAAAGACCGAATGTGGAAGATATGGACAATAAACTGGTTAGTGCTAGAGTTATTTCTAATGAGGATGCTAGAGAAAGATTTTGATAAAAGGCAATAGAGGTATGCACATGAAGGTGGTGTGAATGAGAATCGAGTCTTGATGAAGCAATCTAATAAAACAAAGAGATAAAGTAATGCATTTGTAATATAGTGGAAGTGTATGTTCCACTTCAGAATGTGAGATAACTGGAAAAGTAATCAAATACCTTGGAAAAGGAATGGTCACAGTTTCCCAGCCAAACTTGATAACAATGAGCAGTTCTGTGGAGACGATGGCCAGAAAAAGCCATGACTGCCGTCCAAACTTCACACAATCACTGAAAGTTAAACATCAAACTCATTATTGTCTATAGTGAATAATCAGATACATTTATGAAGAGAAATGCAGTAATCAAACAAGAAACATTCTACAAATCCTGTAATCTTTATCATATGCATTAGCTACTAACCTTCTTCATATCTTCAAATTATCATTATCGTTATCAAAAACCATTATTTTCTTTTTCATATCTGTTTGCTATTTCTTGCATCAGTGAGGCAGCACCAGAAACAAATGAAAAACAGCCTTATCTATGATGCATCAAAACCAGAGCCCCTTAACCAAAGCTAAGTTCCAGTGATCCTTCTCTTCTGTGGTTCCCTCAGCCACTTCATATGCCCTGGGTAAGCCCATTAACATCACATTGCCTCTTTATATGACATTACTTCAAATTTGCTCTATCCCATTTACACTTCAAACCCTCCTGCATAATCAAGCCCCTTTCAATCAAAGCATCTTTCACTCCATCCTTTCATCTCCTATGTTTCCCCCTTTTCACTGTTCTCATCACTTCTGACATAAATTCCCTCTTGCCCTCTCCTCGCTCATCCTCTCCATATGCCCAAATCATTTCAACACACTCTTTTCAGATCTCTCATACACACTCCTCATACTACCTTAACTCTATCTCACCCTGTAATTTCTTATTTGAGCAATTCTCCTCAACACATACCGTCCTTAAACATCTCATTTACAGCACATCTATCCTCTTCCAAACTTTTCTATCTTGGGACCATAACTTGTATTCCTACAACACTGATGAGACTACTATGCCAGCAAAAATACCCATCTTCACCATTACGAATAGTGACTTTTTCACACTTTCCTCAATGCACCAAGGTCTTTTGCACCCTCACTCACCCTATGGTTCACTTCAACTTGCATGGTTCCATATGATGCCAATTTCATTCCCAGGAATCAAAAACATTCAAATTCCTCTAGGTTCTCTCCAGTCAAACTAACATTCCTGTTAACTTCTCTCTCTCCACTGTGAAATCTAATAATCTTGCTTTTATTTGCAATCACTCTTAACTTTCTCCTTTCACACCTCTAGGTTTCCTCCAATCAAACTTATACCAATCAACTTGTCTCTCCAGTGAGAAATCTAATAACCTTGCTTTTATTCACAATTGCTCTTAACCTTCTCCTTTCACACACTATCCCAAATTCAGAAACCAGTTTCTTCAATTTCTCTCTTGAATCTGACAAGAGTGCCTTGTCACTGGCACATGGCCCATGACTCACCTCCCAGGCAACCACATTGTTCCTCCCTAATCTGATGCTTTGTGCATGTCATCACCCTCTTAATCACCACTCTCCAATACAACTCACCAGATTCACTCAACAAACTTATACCTCTGTAGTGTAGACATTCACTTTTGTCCACCTTTTCTCTTATACAGTGGCACTATACAGGCATTCCTCTAATCCTCAGGCACCTCATAAATACATAATAAATCCCAACTAACCAGTCAACAACACAGTTACCTTCTGTCTTGTGAAATTTAATTGCAATCCCAACCACTCAAGCCACGTTGCCACACTTCATCTGATGCAAGGTTTCACTTCCTCTTCTCTTTTTGCTACCACTTTACACTGAGAAAAACAGGGCATTGTGTAACTTTTATGTATAAGTGCAAGATAAAGCTATTTCAGCTTTAGTATTTGCTGTTTTATTACTGCTAATAAAAACCTGTCCAAGACGCCTCCAGAATAATTACAATCCAATCTTGGAAATTTCTTTAACTATGGGATACTTGAACCATAGTAAACTTTGGAAATCAGATTAGACTGTAAATTTTGTGTTAAGAGACTGATCAATTTATTAATACATAGCCTGAATAACATAGTTTTGCATTAATTAGCTACACCACTAATTAATGGTCATTTCAATTCTTAAAATATACCTACATTATTCAACAATTACATTCATCAGCAAAAATGACAAAGAGAAAAACTGTAATGTGTGAGGACTTACGGATCATCTAGAAACTGGAACACTTCTCTAAGGGCAACAGCACCCCAAGGCAATATGAGGATGAGACGAACAAGGTTAGCCCAATGTCCTGGTGCCACCCATAACACAAACTTTAAGTAGAATGTGTTAAGCTCTGCCAGCAGGAACTGAATAAGAAAAATGTAGCTACATTAAAAGGAACATGATTATAAGATTAACAAATGCAAAGTTCTTACAGGTTAATGAAATATAATGTCCTGAATAAAATGGGTTTGACAGCCATGTTAAAACACATAATTGCCAAAAAAAGATAAGTGATATGGATAATCAAGGTATCAAGGCATGGACCAGTACCGTTTAGAATACTAAATTACCCAAATACAATGATTAGAGCTTCTTCAGTTAAATAATTTCTGAATATAATCAACAAATATTAAAGTATGCTCATGAGTTCATATCTTTTACATATAAGAATAGGATCTGTAAGACATCAGTATACTATCATTTTCAAACTGCCCAGCAACTTTATGTACATCAGTATGCTATCATTTTCAAACTGCCCAGCAACTTTATTATGTACAAAAGCAACAAGGTGTATGAAGAGATTAGAATTCATAAGATTATTGTAACGGGACTTGAAATTTGCTTGGTAACAGAACACATGTGGCCTAAACAGTGTAAAAATGAAGGCCTAATCCTAATTATCAGCTAATGTCTGCTTATGCAAACTTCATCTTCAGGTGTCAAAAGTCCACTATTATCCTAAAATCTTCCCAATAAGTGTCAAACTCCCTTCACAAACATTAAATTTTGTATAATTAAAAGAATTCTACTATAAGTTTCTACAGAAAACATCATTTTCTCAAGGGATACCAAACCTTTTAAAATGATTTCTATTTCTGATGGTAAAGTGAAAAACATGTACAAACATGACAGCTCTGATGGGAAAGTTAAAGTGTGCAGAAATATGTTTCTTTGATTTTGCATGTTACTGGGATGCACATACAAGCCTCTTAATGCCATCAATTCACTGCTTGTGGACTTGCAGAGAAAAAGGATAAAAGATTACCTTGGTATAAAAAACTTCTCTTAGCTTACATCTTAATTTCACCTCCTCCTTTTACTAAAACTTTCTTTTAATCTTATTCATTCTAATAATAAGTATGTCTTACAACAAGAATGAGGATCTGCATATCCATTAGGGACAACTGAGGCCCATGTCACCCCTCCCATAGGGATATATCTCCCTTTTGTCAATAAGACAGAAGCATGCTCAGAAACATAGGTTCTGCAATTTGAAAAAACATCTCTCTACTAAGGCACTATCCCATGAGCATGAGATTCTCAAGAACATTCTCTTGAAAATCAGGATTGGGACCTAACCCTCTGTGTCTCTATCAAGGAACCACTGTCTTCAGTATCTGTCACTATTTACCCAACTAGGTAACAGCAGTTCACTTGTTTCACACCCAACTTGGGCCACTCAGAGACCACCACAGATCAATACTTTTATCCCTGGCTGTCCAGAAGCTCAGAATTTACAAATCCCATGGATCAACCCAAAAATGGTCACAAAAGGGACAGATAAAGGTTTTTCCAAAGAAAGGACAGCAAATAACACAGAAAGACATGCTTTTGAGACACTGTTTCAGAAAGAAATGGTTTTCCAAATTCCAAAACCTATGTTCCTCTTCTCTGCAGTCTGTCCTGTGAGAATAAGTGCATCTTCACATGATGTAGGAGGGTTTTGAAAAACTTTCAGATAAGATGACTCAACTACAAGAATTTACCAAGAACACTCAGTCAAAGCCAGATCTAAAAAGAAAACTGATGAAAAAAACAGAGAACAAATATCTTAGGATGTTATGTGGATTTGTTATGAAACAAAAGCAGGGGGGAAACATATATAGATGGAGTTAAAAATACTGAGGAACCATTTTCAGGATCATGAGAGGAGTCACAAGATGAGACAGGAACTATAAAATCTAAGAAATAAATTTTTGAGTATGAACAAAAATACAAAAATGCAGTTTTGAGGAAGGGATTCTGGAGATACAAAATACGACATAAGAAAGTGAAGCCTTTAAAAAAAAAGGGGGGATGGGTCTTTTCTATTATGTACCAAAGGCTGTTCAATTATGAGGAATGACAATGCATGTAAAAGCTACCAATGATATTGTGGAAGGGGAATGTTGGAGCAATATCAGCAGCTGTTCAGCTAGAGGAAGGGACTACAGTACATACAAAAGGCTATTGAAAATAGATAGCAGGGATGTGCAAGAGTAACTTTGGCAGCTATGCATTTAGAGAAAAGGACTAATGCAAACACAAATGACTAGTAAAAGTGGACAGGTAAGTGCAGGAGCAAGTCTGGCTGCTGATCAACAGTGAAAGAGCATGAAGAGTGGTGGAGAGAAACACAGTCACAGGGTCATACAAACAGAAGCACACAAGAAACTGAATGCAGCGGCTGAAAGAATAATTGCACTGTTAAGAGATGAAGCAATCAAGGAAGCACATGCGATAATTGATGGAAGTTTTAGAAAAGTTCTGGGCATAAGGGACCATTGTCTTCTAGCTAAAAGAAATTACAGAGGAAGTCTGAGACCCAGAAGTTGACATTACTACACTGAGGGATCTAGCTGAAAAAAGGAGGGTAACAAAACCTAAAAATCAGTAGAACAGGAGGTTGATACACACATATCATTGAATATACTTGGTTTGGAAGTGTGATACTTCCAGTAGCAGGATAATATAGACTCCTTTAAGGTGAAAAGTTCTTTGACAATATTGTACTTCCAACGATACACACCTGCCAAAAGCGACTTTTCACTCGCAATGTAAGCTCTTGGAGGCATAACCCAGTAACACCTTAACATAATTCAAAATCTTATTAATTTCATCTCTCTCTCTCTCTCTCTATATATATATATATATACTTTTTTTTTACTATACTTTGTTGCTGTCTCCCGCGTTAACGAGGTAGCGCAGGGAAACAGATGAAAGAATGGCCCAACCCACCCACATACATATGTATATACATACACGTCCACACACGCGCATATACATACCTATACATCTCAACGTATACATATGTATACACACACAGACATACACATATATACACATGTAAATAATTCAAACTGTCTGCCTTTATTCATTCCCATCGCCACCCCGCCACACATGAAATAACAAACCTCTCTCCCTGCATGTGTGCGAGGTAGCACTAGGAAACGACAACAAAGACCACATTCATTCACACTCACTCTCTAGCTGTCATGTATAATGCACAGAAACCACAGCTCCCTTTCCACATCCAGGCCCCACAAAACTTTCCATGGTT
>JAUUDZ010058109.1:0-10325 GCA_032361705.1 Panulirus versicolor | reverse complement strand
CGAGCTAAGAACACGTACTTCGGAATGTTTTGAATGATTACGTCCTTGATTGATAAACAAAGCCAATACGAATACCGATAAGATAACAAGATGATAACATGAGTACAGGTAAGTCATATTTGCTTTGCCTCACGTGTGGAAAGAGACGCGTTGACGGGGAGACAAGAAACAGCGAGAGGAGACTGTTGGAGCCGTGGCTGACTCATGGACAAGAAGGGTAAATTATGGGAGGGGGGACGTGAGAGGCTAATAATGAACACTGCTGGACGAGAATAACCCAGACAGAGAGAAGAAAACCAGGAAATAATCACATGATGTATCTTAGTGTGGGACGTGCAGCACAAGGGTCGAGACGGGACATTATCCATCAGGATGACAAAGAGACAGACAGACAACGTTAAGGTGGACAGATAGATACAGACAGGTAGTGGACAGATAAGTGCAGACAGGTGGTGAACAGAAGCAGGAATCGATGCAGAGGGGTAAGTAAAGGAAAAATGGGAGAATGACAGCAGGAAAATAGTTAGAAAAAAACAGACAGTGGCGGCAAGACAGAAATAATTGAGGTAGACAGGGGAGGCAGGGGAGGGGCGGACCTGGGGTTGGGTGAGAGAGAGGTCGCCGGCGAGGCTGGTGGTGAGTCAGCCGGGCCGAGCGTGACTCACCACCACCACCACCACCACCCCACCTTGTGTTCGGGAAGTCCAGCCCTCACAGCACCAGCACCGACAGCACGGCTAACCCCGCCAGCGCCGCCAGCGCCGCTAGTTCTTCCAGCACGCCAGCAACGCGAGCCACGTGAGCACCATCAACCCGGCCGGCACACCCTCCGCTAGCACCACCACCACCTACCCCCACCAGAACCAGTACCACCTATCCCCACCAGCACCACCACCACCAACCTCAACAGCACCACCAAACCCCCCCGCCCTACCACAACAACCATCTCCTTCCTACTCCTCTAGAGCCACCAGCAGAGATCACTGGCATCACTAAATTCGTCACCACCAGCCCAGCTGACACCACAAAGCACCATCATCCAACAACAGCAAAAACTTTTCAACACCCGTTAAGTTCGTACCATCAGTCCCACTGGCACACCCAGCACCACACCCGCCTCACCACCACCACTACCAGCTTTACCAACACCAGCAGTTCTCTCAGCACCACTACAATCCCTCCAGAAAGAAACCATCTCCAACACCTCCAAACAAGTACGTCCGACCTAACTAAAATCACCATCCTTGCGGCTTCACCAACATCCCTCGTAACTACGTCAGCACCACTAGTTTTCACCAATTCACTACAACCGCCACCAGGTCAAGAAGCCTGCACTCCCAGAGCCCCTCAATCACTACCAGCATCACCAGTCTCATTAACCCTGCCACGACTGTTAGCACTGTCAGGCTCGACGACCCCATCAACACTATCAGTTCCCGCCAACACCACTGCGAGGACGCTATCAGACCTGTTCGCAAGCACCGTCCGTCTCCAAGCATCCATCATACTCGCATAATACCACGAGCCTCATCAGAACTACCTGACGCCCCGGAACCACAAGTTCGACCCTCGCCACAAGTTTTGCCAGGGTGATCAGATCGGACCGGTGTTGTTGTCACCGGTAACAACACCATCGTTCTCACGCGGATCACCACTATCACCAGCGCTACCACTATCTCCCGCACTACTTCTACCACCAGGACCACCTCTATCACCATTACCACTGTTTCTATCAGCACTTTCCCTTCCACTCCATTCTGGACGATAAACTATACTGGAAGGAACACGTCAGCGCTATCATCAAGCCTCCGCCTATTGTCTCTACGTTCTTTCGTAGACTCAAGACACTTGGCGTTCCTGTCCCTTGGCTCAAGAACATCTCCACAACCCTAACTCTTCCCAGACTCACCTTTACCTTCCCCACCTGACCTTCCTCCCTATCCACCACACAATGAGGACAACTAGTTAGCCCTTGGTCCCTCTCACACCACCTGTTGACAAGTTCTTGACAAACTGGTCCTCCCGTCTCTCTCCATCCACCGTTCGGTAGAAGGCTATTGCACCACTTTCGACACCGTCACACCTCCTGTCACGAGGGATTCCTCGTTTCCGAAGCGCAGTTCACTATCACGACAGCACCCAGTCCATCTAAGTTCGTACAGAAACGCTACAATGGAGTATACAACAAAACAGCAATCATCCCTACATGATTCGATTGTCAAAGACCTGAACCTTCCCGTAATCAGTGACAAGACAGCTCTGAAAGTCGTCCTGGTAACGTGTAGACAAAGATGATGTTTGGCTGCCACAGGGCAAAAGCACGGTGATGTTCGCTCACTGGTGAGGTTGGGATGTTAGCCCGTTGACGGGTGGAGGTGGTATTAGCCAATGAGTCTGCGTACCTCATCAGATTACATTGAAACATTCTGAGCAAGAGCAGCCCATTGTGCTAAATACAAGGTCACATCTAGACAGGGTTTACAGTTGACATATTGTGTCAACTATCGTTGTCACCACACTAACAACCATGCGCCTGGGAGGCTGCCCACTACTCCAACATCCTCTAAAGACTTTTAAACAACCAATTTTCAGTATCTAAAGTCATGCTGGGATGATCTTTCTACAGCTGTTATCACCTCTATTGATTTTTGAATAGTTCGTGGCGTTTCCATCCCCACAATTTTTTTTTTTTTTATTAGTTACCTTTGTTGTTTTCATAGATTTTACATCGTCAGAGTAGGAGGGAAGTGAAGATAGATAAAGAAAGAAAGACGACGAGGCCGCAGCCTTTATTTTCGTGGCTGACCACGAACCAGTTCGCCTTCCCCGGCTGACCAACTGCTCGCCAGGCCACAGGGATAATAGAAAATCAGAATCCACTCTCACGAACGGTTGAGTTGTGACAAAATAATAATCAAAGGCTCATCTTGTTATAAGATGCTGATTTGTGAAGTAACCAGGTTCACACACTGAAGGATTGTTGAGGCATCACTGGAAATATATAGTAGAAGAAGAAGAAAGAAGATGGACAATTCATCGGCTATTTCTAATTCCGGTATGGCAATTTAGCGATTTCTTTTTTCTTACAAACTATCGACCTTGATTCTTAGGTACCTGTTGTACCTAAGAATTTTGTATGACGTGATTTTTGGGTGTATATCTGTAATTCGCATATTTTCTCTCATATCACCATTATCACAAGCGCCATCATCGTCAACAGCATCATTGTCACTAGCACCGCCAGAAGATATCAACAGCACTACCATAGTCATCGCCATCAGCAGCACCACCACCACATATCACCAGTATCACCATTATCACCTGGACGATCATTATCACCAGTTCCACTACCACTAGCACCTATCACCAGTTTTGCTACCACTAGCACCTATCACCAGCACCATCGCCACTAGCACATATCCCCAACACCACCACCTTCACCAACACATGTCACCGGTACCACACTATCAATAATCACCACCTTTATCATCACCAGCACCACCACTATCACCAGTCCCACCACCACCACCACCAGCAGCACATATCACCAACACCACCACCACTGTCATCAGCCCCACCGACACCACCAGCACGTATCACCATCAAAACAATCACTATCCCCATCACCACCACCAACACCAGCATTTACCATCAGCAAACCACCACTATCACCACGCAAGCCACCACTACCGCCAGGACATATCACCAGCACCACAATGCCCGCCTCAGCCACGGCCCTTCACAAGTGATCAATAAGCTGATAGTGCGGGGAGGAGGTGGCGTGTGATAATGGTATTGGCTTTCCTCTTATGTGCGAGTGGTGCCTCTGGTGACACGGCATTTCAAGTCTCACCTCAGCTGGCAGGATCATCATCTGTATATTGCGCCGCCCCCGAACCTCAAGAATTCTCCTTAAGGAAGACTTCCGTCGAGTGAGAGAGCAAGTAGAGAGCTCGGTGACGCTGCCTGGGACACATCATTTGGGAATGACCGACCCACCTTCTCTCCCCTCCCCTTGTGACCAGCTAGTGGGCTCACGGGAAGCATGGTTGAGAAAACAACTTCCATCTGATAAAGCCTGAGAGGTTTAAAGTGGATAAGGAGAAAAAAAGAAAAAAAAAAAAACACATCAGGGTACGAACTCCTCCTCCTTCCCCTTCCTCCCCCCTCCCTCCTCCTCCTCCTCCTCCTCCTCCTCCTCCTCCTCCTCCAAGAGTGGCTTCAAAATACCGGCGGAGCTCCTGGGAGATTTCCCTGACTAAACACAGACTCCAGAAAGAACCTGGATCCCTCCCATTGCCCTCGAGATCCTTCGTGATAGTTATGGCAAGTTCCTGGACACTTTGGTGCTGGCCTGCTGGTGGGTGAGGGGCGGCGGTGGTAGTCTGTTGGTGAGGTTGGGTTGGTGCTAGAATGTTGGTGAGGTAGGGTCGGTGCTAGCCTGTTAGTGAAGTGGGGTTGCTGTTAGCCTGTCAGTGATAAGAGGGCGAAAGTAGCCTGTTACTGAGGTGGGGTTTGGCACTAGGCTGTTGGTGAGGTGGGGTTAAGATGCTAGTCTTGTTAGTGAGGTGGGAGTGGTGTCTGGCATGTTGGTGGATGATAGCAGTGTCATCCCTCTGGTAAATAGTGATGGTTTGTCATCTTACATGAAGGTTTTGATGGCACTGACTTTAAATTAGAGGCTGACGGTGATGTTAGCTCACTGGTGAGGTTGGGATGTTAGCCCGTTGACGGGTGGAGGTGGTGTTAGTCAGCTGGTGAATGCAATTATCTTTCTATTTCTGTAAACAGGAAGGCAGCTTTATACAGGAGGGGAGTACTGCCTCTTGTCTCTCAGATGTCGGATGATTTCTTTTTAATGTTAAGCAGATGTCGCATTACTGACTCTTCGTTTCACTCGTTCCAGGATCCATACCTCCGGTGTTCATAGCAATAAAGAAATGTTTCTTAACATTCCTCCTTACCTTGCCTTTACCTACCTTCCCACTGCGGTGTCTCATTCTGGACTCCCTTCCCTAACAACAAAAGACTGCACTAGGTTAAGGTCGTCATGGCCTCTTGGAAATCTTGAATATTGTCGTCCTGTTTCCTCTCATTCCTCTCTCCAACATGGCCAGGCTGAGGGCTTCACTTCTCCCTTTGTAGCACATTCCACTCAGGTCTGGTAATCTTATTATATTTGTTTGTACCCTCTCCAGCAGCAGCTGTGTGTGGCTCTCCAAGTGAGGAGGCCAGACCACTGCGGCATCCTCGAGTTTGAAATGAATGTATTTCATGTATGTTCACCCGAACCATGGCACAGTCCATGTAAGTGAAGGCAATTTTAACATTAACCATAATTCATTGTAGTTTTCCTCCCCTGCGAACCTTCTCACATGGTGATTTGTTGACAAGTTGGGCGTGATGTCATCCAGGTCTTTCATAGTCCAAGCCTTGTACTTTACCTCTCCCAATATGGCTCTCACCTTCTGGTTTGTTTAAACCCTTTCGAATCATCATGATTTTGCAGAAGTACTGTATCTTAAAACATTTTGCGGTCCCAGTTGCTTCAAGTTGTATTCATAGTTTTAGAATCATAAGTAAACTTAAGAGGTCAAAAATTTGTTATGGTCCGTGAGGGATCCCATTTGTCAGCTAGACCCCAGCTGGACAAGGCTCTCCCCTGACGTGTATTCTCTGTTCTCTCTCAGTTAGGCAGCAGCCAATCCATTTGAGCAGCCCTTCTCTGACCCCAGCCAGCGTACGTACTTAGCTTTATCATCAGTCTTCTCTGGGAGGCGGTATCAAAGGCCTTCTGGCGGCTCGAGAAAATACAATCCACCCACCCATGCCTTTTCTTTTTCTTTTTTTTTTTGCAGGATATTGCTTACACGGTCACAGAAATCCAGCAAATTTGTCACACCAGATTCTTTTCTTTTTGGAATCCGTTTTCCTCCACTTACGCATCCTGTACCAGTCAAATATAACCTTCTCTCCGTTTTCTAATTATTTTCTCAAGTATCTTGCAGATTATGCTCGTTAGTGAAACGGGGATACTTCTCTGCCATGTTTTTTGAAGGTTGGAATTAAGCTGTCTCTTTTCCCATTCCGATGGAACTTTCTCCTCATTACGAGAGATTTTACACATCACCAATGGTTTTAACAAGGGTCTCCGTGCGTTCTGTGGGTACTGGTGGTGAGTGTTGATGATGGTGGTGATGGTAGTGGTAGTGATAGTGGTGGTTTTTGGTTTGTGCCGAGTGGTGGCAGCATTACCCAGTGGTTGTGGTATGAACCTGATCACACAACGGTGGTGGTGATCGCATTCTGGTGAGCGGTGATGGTACTGTTAGCCCCTTGATGGGGTTGGGTGGTGACAGCTATGTCACCCACTTGGGGTCGTGTAGTGACAGCCTTCCTATGTCACCCACTTGGGGTCGTGTGGTGACAGCCTTCCTTATGTCACCCACTTGGGGTCGTGTGGTGACAGCCTTCCTATGTCACCCACTTGGTGGTACGACGGACAGCAATTTGATGGTGAGGAGATTAGTATCTCTAACCTCATAGTGGGATGATAGTGTCAGCCTCATCATTAGGCGATGCTAGCCAGATGGTGAGGTAATAGGATATCGTGAGGTAATAGGATGGTGAGGCGTAAGGATATCGGCCTGGTGGTGAGGCACTGGTGTCAAGAGATGGTGAGGCGAGGAAGGTAGTGGTAGTGGAGTAATGGTGTGAGCCTGATGGGTCAGATGGCACTCTCCTACCCATTACATGATGGACTGCACCAGCTGGTCAGAGTGTGTCATCCTGATGGTGAGATGGTGATGTCTCCTCAGTTTGATGCGATAATGATGTTAACATCTTGGTGATGCGGTGGTGTGGTCACCCTAATGGTGAGGTGGTGATGTTCTACTGGTGTGAGAGTGGTCATCTGCTCAGTGCGTTGGTGAAATGAGAGTAGCGGACAGGTTGCTGCTGTAAAGCAATGCAGCCCTGAATGACATACACTGTTTCCCCATTCATTTCAGTCGACTTTTCCGTGTATCAGAGCCAGAATGAATTCATCAAACACAGGGTACGAAAGCAGCTCCTCACAGAACACTTCGCACCCTCACCTTGTTCTGTGAAAAGCCACTAAAACCACCAAGCTGAGCGACGTTCTCAGACGAGAGTTTGAAACTCTCTCGACGAGTCACAGACCCACTTATGAAACACCTGCCTCCTAGAAGTGCACCTGAAGGGAATCATCTCATGGAGGACGACAAGAGCACACACACACCGTCCGTCCGTAGAAGTGTACTTGGGAAGACTCGTCTCCTGGAGGACGACATGATCTCACACACATCGTCCATAGAACTGTACTTGACAAGACTCCTCTCATGTAGGACGACATCAACACACACAGACACACACACACACACACACACACACCATGTGTACCCTAAAATTTGGATTCCCCGACTCTCATCAGTAGGAAAAGCACTTGTAGGATGTGGAATATGACATGGACGTTCCTCCAATGCCACTGTTCGTAACTGATAAGAAGATAAAGGGAAGGTGCCCTTGCATACTACTCATACCGTCAGAAGGAGGGGGGCGGGGGGGAGACAAGCTGGTCCTTCAGTCGTATCCATTTCGGACGTAATTTGATAAACAAATCTGCAATGAATTCCCCCTCCCGTAGCTTAGCGTTCTTAGGTCCTAGCTGCAACAGACAGACATACAAGGCGCACGGGAACGTTATGTGAACATAATACAGTAGTGCTCGCGGAGGCTGGAGCTGTAATGAGACAGAGTGAACACAATATAGCCTCGCTTCGCTTGTGGGGGGAGGAGGGGGGAGGCTATTATAACACAGTAAAATTAAATTAATGATGATAGCTCACAGTTAAGCGAAAATTATGTGGTTGGATTAGTAAGAATTTCATTCCGGTTAAAGCAGGATGAGTTAGACCCCTTCGTTAATATGGAAGAATGTGCCTGAAACACTTTTGTACGTTGTAACCACGAGGGGTCACTTTAAACGCGCGCTCGCTTTCTTTACCACAGGGACTCCCCGCCTACGACTGTGTCTGGTGTTGGTACCAGAATTATATTCCTTCAACGGTGTCTGTTTGCTCCAGTCATGGCTTCTCAACGGTGTCTGTTGGTACCAGTCGTGATATACCCTCAACAGCGTCTGTTTGTATCTGTCATGGTCTACCTTCCACAGTGTCTGTTTGTATCTGTAATGGTCTACCTTCCACGGTGTCTGTTTGTATGTCATGGTCTACCTTCCACGGTGTCTGTTTGTATCTGTCATGATCTACCTTCCACAGTGTCTGTTTGTATCTGTCATGGTCTACCTTCCACAGTGTCTGTTTGTATCTGTCATGATCTACCTTCCACAGTGTCTGTTTGTATCTGTCATGATCTACCTTCCACAGTGTCTGTTTGTATCTGTCATGGTCTACCTTCCACGGTGTCTGTTTGTATCTGTTATGGTCTACCTTCAACAGTGTCTGTTTGCTGCAATCATAATGTTCCTTCATCAGTGTCTGTTTACCTGTGCCATTCTCTTGTTCATTTTCACCAATAACATTTTCTTTATTTCGTGTTATTTTACATCGTCACGAGTTGTTGTCTGTCTGAACCACAATGTGTGTCTCTTCATCGATGTCTGTTTGTTGTGTCTCTTCATCGATGTCTGTTTGTCTCTAACAGCCTCAGTTTGCTTTCACCAGTGTCTGTTTAATCAGTCACTTTATGCTCTTGCAAGCGCTTGTTTGCCTGAGTCTGTTTCTGTTGTCCTGTACTGACTCTCAATTTGACTGTATCGCTTTGTAGGTATATTCATTGTCTGTCTGTCTGTAGTGGAGTCTCTTCGTGCTTTCACGTGAGTCTTTGTGCCTTCGTCAGTGTCCGTTTCTCTGCCAGCATCCGTGAGACTTCGCCGGTGTCTGTTTGTCTACGCAAGTTTCTGTGTTTCAACATAAATGCTCGATTACTTCTAAGATCGTCTTTTTGTCTTTGGCTTTATTAATTTCTTTGTATTTCTATTTGTCTATTGAGTGGAATAGTTTCTGTTTGCCTATACTGTGTGCTTTCACCAAGGCCCATTTGCTTTTTCCTTCTGCTTCAGTCTGTTTTTTTGTTAATTTCAGGGGCTGTGTATCACCGTCTTTCTCTTCACCAATGATTGTCTGTACCAATCTCTGTACATACCCCTCCAATGCCTGAACCATTTTGTGAAGTGCTGTTGATAAGAGTTGTTTGTCTGTATCTGTGCATTAGACTTCGTTCGTCTGTGCCAACCTCTGTGTGGCTTCACGAGTATCACTGTGCACAGTCTTCTGTGTCCATTAACCATCTTACCTTACGTAACAGCATGTGTGCACCTCCATCAGCGTCTGTCTGTCCGTGGCTGTGTCTTCTAACAGAGTCTACCTGTCTGTATATATGTCTTTTTCGGTGGCTGTTCGTACCCGTTTCTGTGTCTTCAGCAGTGTTTGCCTGTCTTTACTTGTTTATATGCGTCTTCTTGAGTGTTATTTTGTCTGTAATAGATTCCGTCTTCACTAGTGTGTGTCTGTTTGCATTACTCATTGTTTATGATCGACAGTGTCTGCTTGCCAGTACCAGTCTTTGAAATGTCTTTATCAGTGTCTATTTGTTTTTTTTATAACAGCGACTCTGTGATCCCACTCATGTTTGCCTGTCCATTACAATCTCTCTCTCTCTTCCCGGGAATATAAATAAGATATCGTGCGAAAATTTACGAGTGCTCAGCAAAAAAGATGGACATATTTGTTTATTAAATTACAAGGAGAAATATGAACCATAACATGGAACAACAACATCTTTATAAGAAAACTCAATCTATGGTTTGAGTTGTTTCTTGGCTGATCCTCGAACTGACTGTTACGTAAGGTGCGTGACGGTGGTGATAAACAATACAGCAAGCAAGATAAGCCATGAGATCTATACGCGCTACCTCTAGGCTTGCCATCCATTCTGGCTCAATCTCGTCGTAGGTTGTTGTAGGTAGATAGGTATTCAACCAGAGTTTATTTTCCAGTACCTCTCTGTGCGTGTCTGTCTCTCTTTGTAATGAATCTTTACCATCATCAGCGCCCATTTCGTGTCCGTGAACCTTGAGGCAAAATATCTCTTTGGTGTTATTAGTGTCTGTGTCCCTGTATGAAATTCGTGTGCTTACTATTGTATATGCCTGTACCTGTGCCAGCATCTCCACTTGTACTAATGCCTGTTTGTTTGCTACAGTATTCTTTTCATCTGCTTTTAAACCAGACTCATCCTAGGTACTACCTGGGTCTGCACGAGAGCCAGACTCTCCAACCATC